>JANIJG010024832.1:40448-54504 GCA_024611175.1 Megaceryle torquata
TACAGTGCGGAAGCTCCACCCCCATAGGAGGGCTTGCTGCTGCCGGCGAGTTGCAGGGCATGGAGAACTGGGGCGTTCTTGGTCAATGCCCATAAAATATCACACAAGTGGGGGGGGGGGAAGGGCACTGTGTTCCTGTGTTCAAAATTCACTCTGATACTCCCGAAGCTCCCCATTTCCTCTTCCTAAAATACAAAGTAATGCAGTTGCAGACTAAACAGCACTAAAGACTGGGGAGAAAATATGGTTAAATACAATGTAAGGCATTATCTCTGTCTGGAAAGTTTACATACTGTGACAAGATAAAGTAACTCGAGTTACTTTATTTTTTTTATTATTATTATTTTTTAAATACAGAGCTGCCCTTGGAGAGGGAACTAAGCTGTGGATTCATTTATATGTTGATCATCAGGGTAAATGTTTACTGTTGAAGTTGTGCCTTGTTGAGGAAATGGCACCTCATCCTGCTGACTCAACTTCTGAGTACAGAAATGCGGCATTTCAGACCTTGTCCAGTTGTTTCACATTACAAAGATGAATACATACTCTAAACTGACAACCTTGAAAGCATACAGACATTAAAGAGTGACTTGTATCCAATAAAATCTCAAAGAAATATATACAGAGAGGAAGGGTAACTCAATAGCCACAAAATCCTAACTAAAGTCAAATCAGACTAAGGTCTAATTATTTTGGAAATCAATTCTTCAATTAAGAACCAGATATCATCAAAATAGACAACTACTCTTTGACACACATCTAAAAACTCACAAATAAAAAGAGGCTTTAGGTCAACTAAAGGATAAAACCCTAAAAGGTAGAAAATAACTGCTACTAGTAACACTGTTTCTAGAAAAGACAGGTGGGAAGAAGTCCTAAATAGCTCTGAAAGTATTCTACTTTTAGTTAGTATTGAAACTTCTTTTCTATGTCCCTTTTAAGCACACCAGAGGAAAAACAAAACAAAAAAAACCCTTTAAAAATAATATAATTTACATATTTCCTCCTTCCTATACCTGCATTGCTATTTGCGGCCTTATGCTGCATAATATGTGCACAATTTCCAAACTCAATGTGAAACATACAACTCATATACATCTGTAATATAAATCATAAAAGCTACTTAAAAAGTATTGATGAAATGCAGGTAGTGAGCATAAAATTGGCTTTACATATAATTTAGTGTTCAACTGTCCTTCCCCAGTGCATGCAACATTTTTTTATTGCTAATTAAGAAAAGTGTAGTCAAGGGAGGTTCTCCCCCCCTTCTACTCTGCCCTAGTGAAGCCACATCTGGAGTAGTGTGTCCAGTTCTGGGCTCCCCAGTTCAAGAGAGACAAGGAACTACGGGACAGAGTCCAGTGGAGGCTATGAAGACACTGAGGGTGCTGAAGCACCACTGTGATGAAGAAAGGCTGAGAGCCTGGAGCTGTTTAGCCTGGAAAAGACTGAGAGAGGATCTGATCAATGCTGATCAGTAATTAAGGGGTGAGGGACAAGAGGATGGGACCAGACTCTTGCCAGTGGTGCACAGTGGAAAGATGAGGGGCAATGGGCACAAACTGGAACCCAGGAGGTTCCCTCTGAACAGGAGGAAAAACTTCTTTGCTGTAAGGGTGCCAAAGCCTGGCCCAGGCTGCCCAGAGAGGTTGTGAAGTCTCCTCTGGAGAGATTCCAAAACCACCTAGACACAATCCTGGGCCCCCTGCTCTGAGTGATCCTGCTGGACCTGGGGGATTGGATGAGATGTCTCCAGAGGTCCCTTCTGACCCCACCATTGGGTGCTTCTGTGATAATTCTTTAATTAAACAGCTGTGAAGACATGCATCTTGCTACAACCCTCTGTCCTGCTTTTACTGAAATCTTCTCTGGAAAGTATTTCCAAGAACTCTGCAATACTGAATCACCTCAACCCTGCTACATTCACACAAGGTAACACTTGCCATAAATGAAGAAACAAAGGCACACAAGAGACTTTTAAATTTAGACTTAGGAATTTCAACACCATATTAAATATTTAGGCACCTTGCAGGCTAACCCACACGAAATGCAGCTGTATGGTTTTATTTCTAAAACAGCTCTATGACTGTATCCTTGCATACATAACATCATACTGCGTGTGGCTAGTAGTCTGAATCAGGCCAGGTTGCATGCGGTCACCTAACGAAACGCTCAAGTAGAGGACTGAGCAAAAACTCATGAGAGTACCTGTACTACATGACCTCCCAGATCAGTTTTCTCAGTCAGAAACCTCAGTCAGATTTTATATGAGCAGCCTCAGCGTATCATTCTCTTCTGCATATTTAATCTAAGCAGACCACTCAGCACAGGTCCCCAGTGAATACGTGAGCTAGTGTGGGCTTCACCCTACAAAAACAATGCTGCTTATTTAGTGTCTGAAGCAGAGGGAAAAGCCAACACTAATGCTTGTTACTAATTAGATTTTTTTTAAGAGCTCATTGGGAATTTGTAGCTAAAAATTACTGTGCCAAACTCCTAAGAACTGGCCATATTTTAACTGCTTGACTGTGTGGTTGAAGCAGACAGAAATAGTCTTAAAATGTGGCATAATTATTTGGCCGTGTTAGTAGATACTACTCAATGTTAATTATGCATTAAAAGCTAAGAGTGTTATTTATTACAGTTTAGGGATTATATATTTATAATGTGTACTTGGGCTTTCTGACAGAGGGCTGCCTTATATGTGCTTCATGATTCAGGGGCAGGAAAGAGGTCCCCAGATTTCATTTTATATGTACACACTAATTTCTTCCTGCATGGTAAATACGAGCAGTTGATCAAACTCATTTTCGGACCTAAAACATGATCAACCACAAATTAGAAGAGCAAGTTAACATGTCAATCTGCTATAGAACTGACACCAACTTCAAACACTCCTAACTGAGAAAATGGATGTATGAAATACCTCCAACACCTTCCCCCTCACTGCATTTCACAGAAGGTTACATATGAAGCTCCGCAATGGATTCGTGCAGCCATCAGTCAACTCATCTTTTCACGAGGTGATTTCACAAAAGATGGGGCTCAAACAAAAACAAAACTGCTGAGATTGATATTTTACCAAGAGTTTATTCCATATCACTGTAAACCAGAACTAACTAATAGCTAAAATTTCTTTTTCCTGGATTTAGGAAACTCCCTTGAATCTAAAACTATTCAGTTTTGCCACAGTGGTCACCTCTGAAGTTCATTCTGCACAGCACGCCATGACGCAGGAATTACCCAGCATCAATTCTATGCAACACTTGTTCTTGTGTAATAAGTTCTAAAAGAAGCATAATACTTTAACATGTGGTGAGGTCCATTGGCTGTTGGTGAAATTATATTTAATACAATAACATTCTGGGGGGAGGGGGGAACAGCAAAGAAGAGGAGAGTTTAAAGATTGCAAAGACAAACATAGGTGAATATTTGAGAGCATATACGTTCAATGTCATATTCAAGGGCACTGCATCAAAACTGTTAATGTGCAGCAATTCAGAAGCAAACAAGTTTGGGCGGGAGGTATGTGGGCAGGTATTAGATAAAACACAATTTTAAGTTGGCAAGAATGGTACACGTAACTAAATTACTACACATGCATTCAAGACCCAATAAGAAATTCAGAATAAATGTAAATTGAACAGTAATTCCCCTTTAATTTTATTCTTCACATGAAGGGAACAGATTTAAACCACAGTTTAAATAGTTTCAGACTTATGCAGGCCACTACTTTTGAACTTAGCAAAACCAACAAACCATCTCACAAACAAACCCTTGTTTCTTTTTTGCTGTAAACCCACCCAACCTAGAACTGAGAGAAAGAGTCTTGATTTTCCACCAGCTCCCAGTTACAAGCATTCCTGGTCACTTCCCATTACTCAGACATACTTACGTTTTTGCATATGTCTACTCCTATGTTTGAAGGAATAACTGCTGCTATTTGGGAAGTTCCTGACACAAAATTAGGCCTGCTCTGGTGCTCCAGGCTTCACTGAAAGAGAACCTGGATTTGAGTTTGCTAAGGGAACAGAGGTAAACTAAGGGAAAAGCTTATTCTCTGTATGTTGGTTTGGGTTTTTTTTTCCCTCGTGCTGCTCCTTCAGTGAGAAACATAACCCTTGCCATTATCTTACCATGAAACCTTCTCAAACCTCTCTAAACTCCTTTTTTTTTTTTTTTTTTTTTTAACACAGAGAGGCAGAACAACTGTAATGGGACAGCTGAGACAGCATTCTTCTATTTTCTCATGCCAAAATATAAATTGTAAGGACTCAAAGTGAGCAGCTTGCAACACAGAGGGAAAGTACAACGTTGCACCAAACCCCATCATAAATTAAGCAGATTATGAACTCTGGAGAAAAGGCTAACTTGAAATTCTTGCTGGCTATCTCACTGCCCACGGGATTTGAGAAGCAGCTCAGATGAAATTGCCATCCTTGCAGTCTCCAAAACCTCTACCTGTAATAATTTTCCTCTCATGAAGATTAGCAGGTTTTTGTTAATAACAATTTAAACCTCTCTGCAGAACTGCAGCCTCTCATCCATCACCCTGCAACCTCTATTTACTGCCTATATGTCCTCTCTTTCATGTTTAGCTGAAAAAACTCCATTTACTTCAGGTTTTTTTCAATCGCTCCATGCACAGATTCACAGGAACGATTTCAATGTCATTTGCTTCCTTCAAAAAAGGAGTGACACCATCTCCAAATAAGATACTGTGAATTAACAGAAGATAAATAATAAAAGTAAATAATTTGACTCTGGATATGAGGTGTTATGATAAATCCAACCTGCGTATCCAGTTAAGAGCCCAGTTTTGATAAGGTGCTGCAAATCTAATTCTCATTAGGTATGGCTGGAACTTCTAATGTCCAGCCTCATCAACCAAACCAGAAAATGCTTAAAAGAAAAGGTCAGTAGAAATGTCAGTAGAAATGTGCTGTCCAAGCTGCTGATCTTGACAGAGCAGTGTAACAGTCAGTGCCACCCACATCACTAACATCACGTAATGTATGAATAAAAATGTCACTCAAAAAGTCTTCCAAATGTACCCTTTTTAAAGTAGGTTTCCAAATCCAAAGCATGTCCCATGAGGAACGGAATTATTTTTCCACTTCAGATGATGTAAAACAGGCAAAGTACTCAGAGTAAAATACTTCTGCACTTGGATTGCGTATTTCCACTCTTTTGGATGACAAATGTTGGCAAAAAGGACAAACTATTACCCTACCACTAGCCCTATAAAACTTTTATGATAGCCATAATATACAAACTACTACATTTATGTGACCACAGATCTATGCAATTTACAACTCTGCTTCACCAGACGTCCAAATTCTAACTCAGTATGTTTGTGAACTTAGTCCCACCCCTTTAGCTAATCCTTCCTCTGAGACTTTTAAAGTGGAAATGACTGTTCTGACCTATCTTTCCAGATGTCTCCTTGAATTTTTTTAAAGACTGGCCATCACTAAAGATCTTTAGGCTTATCAAATAGGACAATACCAGGCACTGGTAGAACAAATTGCACCAAAGGCTCAGCGAAATGTTGCATTTTACTTAAAACAAACCCATTATGGTCTGAAAGGTGCTCAGTAATTACACTCTTGACAAACATTTTCAGAGAAAGCATTCAAAACTTCTGAAAGCCAAGTTCATTGAAAACACAGTGGTCCCATGACATGCTCTTTGCTACCCTACCACTTCATCTCTCTGGACACTCCCTTCCCAAGTAATACAGGACAGGTAATGTGGGTCCAGTTGAAAGAAATTAAAGTGCCCTGACACTCCATGAAATCACTGGCTTGCTTTTTTCCTGTTCTGTGTGTGTGTTCTGATACCACCTGTAATACTTAATAGCTATAGTAGCTTGGTAGCCCTTTGCTCACAATGCAGGGAGCCCCTAACTTGAACAAGCCCTGTAATTCTCTGTGGGCATCCTATTCCACTCCCTCCAAAGCCTACTTATTTTTATTCTTATCCATCACAGTACTGCAGATCCCATTTGAATCCCTTCTTTTTCCCAAAACAGGAATACCCCATAGCTCCAAAACACAAACACATTTATCAGTTTCTCAGTTCATCCACTGCTGTACTTCTCACTTCCCTTAGTCATTCCCCACCACATGATCTTCACCCTGTTCATCTCTGAATCATCTCAGTCATCACTTTTGTTTTCCCATTTCCAAACAACCTGACTCTGGATATGAGGTGTTATGATAAATCCAAGTCCCTGTTAGATATGCAGGTAAGAACAGCCCTTCTCCTAAATACAGTGATTACCACATTTAATAACTAGGTAGGACACAATGGGTGGTCTTTGTCCTGCCTAGGGCATTGACTAACAATCCAGTCATCAATTCCTGGTAACACCCATGTTTTTGAGGATTATTGCTGCAGGAATTTTCAATCACAAAATACAGGCAGCAGTTTGCTGGAAAAGATGTTTATACTATGACACTAATAACATCTCCCTTGTACCAAACCTTGTGCAGGTAAAAACCGTAGACCCCCGTAAGCTGTTAGTGCCTCCTCACCCACACACTGACTTTTTCATTCCATGCACACACATACATTCATCACCTCGGGACAACAACAAATTTCAGCCAATGCTTGAAAACATTTATGATTAGATATCTGAAAAACATGTGAAACACATTGATTTATTTATTTATTTTCATTATTAGCTTTGAATAATAAAATAAGCTAGGTTAGGTTGTCAACAGAGGGAAAACAATAATGTTTAGGAACGTTTCTGGTCTCAGCATACGTCAAATAGTAGAAAATTAGTCTTTATAAGGGCACAAGGTGAATCATGGAGACTTGAGTTCACTGCAGTTGTTCTGTCCTTTAACTTTGCTACTTAATAGTAACAGTGTTAACCCCAGGCACTGTTTCTAGAGGAATACACATTACGAAGGCAATCCAAAGTACTTACAGGTCCTTTTTGACAGGACAGAATACCCAGTCACAGTTTTCATGAAGCTGCCTGGGTCAAATAATGCAATAAATGTGGATGGTCAGGAGAAGTTGTAACACATGAGTTTTTGATGCTGTCTCTTCCCACCCCCTCGAAGGAATTAATGAGTGTTTTGTGGTTGTTTTTGTATTGGTGTTTTGTTTTGTTTTTTAATAACAAACCTCTTGGGAAAGGAGAAAAAAAAAAAAAAAGACAAAGAGATTCTATAAGGTCTTGCATTAAAGTCCTACTTGCAACAATGAAGAAAATTAAGTGAGAAAATCACTGAGGAAATAATGACTAGACCAAGTTTATTCTGAAGAATAGCCCCTAAATATAATTAAACAAAATAAGAACGACAGGCGCATACTACAGACAAAACCCAATCCAAAAGCAGACAGGCCGCATGAGACATTTAGCTCTCCACCAGAGTTCAAACAGCATCATGTACCTTCTGGGTGAACAACTAAGCAGAGAGTTCATTTATCTTTGCCAGAAAAAAAGAGAGGTGCTGAAATGGAAGCCAGATGGCATCCATCTAGTCCAAGTGGCTGGCTGCCTCTTAGCTGGCCACCCCATGGGGCTTCTATCCCTGCAGCAGATATGCTGGCCTGAAAGTTAGTTGTGCTTCTGGATCCTTGCCTCATTTAGGGGGGAGTCAACAGCAGACAGCATATTGTGGGAAAAAGAAAAAGAAAAGGGAGTTCTTATCAAGTTGCATCTCCCCAGGGAACAAAGTAAGAAGAAAGGAGAGGAGGGATTTAGTACAGGAGAAAGGTAGAGCCCTACCTAGGTCATCTGCCATATTCAACAGCTCTCTTCTGCATTTGAGTTGGAAACTTTGACAACAAAAGAACCTCTATTGACATTACAGATCTTAATGGCTTCACCAAGTGGATTTAGTGTATGAGGACACTTGACAAGGGAACAGGTAATTCTCTCTCCTGCCCTCACACCAAAACTGCCAGAACTAAAGCTGTCACTCCGAAGTAGTGAGAAAAAAAAAATGCAAAAACAAAACCCCAAGATTTTTTAAAAGGTTTCCTGGTATTCGATCAGGACAGCAACTTTTTTTTTTTTTTTTTTTCAGTTCACACAGTTGTAGTCTCAGTGGGAAATTAAATGACTGGGTGATCTTGCAGACTAACTTTAGGCACCATCACTTGTACAAAAAGCATTCTGGTGGTTTGTAAGAAAAAATATGAGAAACAGACACTGTGTAGGGAAATCTTATCCTGTCTACTGTCAGCTCTCTTAAGATCACTTTTTGGACATTTGATCACAAAATCCTCTAAATCTTTTTCAATTTCATTTTTAGGATTTGTAATATTAAGTATTATTTCTTATTAAAAAAAAATAAAATCTAACACAGATCATCATCTCTACCACTTGAGCTAATAACCCACAGAAGACAGTAGACTGCTAGAGGTGTGAGAAAGGTCAGCTCTACCACCTCCAAAAGAAGTTTTCTGGTTTAACTTCAATCATTCAATGCCACACAAGACAGCCCCACAAAAAACACAGTTTTGTCAACTCAGATGAGCAATCACTAGAGAAAACATCACAAAACTACACTGGAAAATAACACTCCTATTTGCTTGCTTGAGTGAGTATCACAAGAGCAAAGATGGAGAACACAGTAGTGTACTGTCAGGCACTTGATCCAGCCGAACTATTGCATAGATAGAAACACAGAACCCTGACAACAATGAGTTTAAAGATGCTGGTTTCTGCCCTGACCTCAGATGACTCATATTTGTCCTGCTGCCTGGATACCTTTTCTCTGCTGCTTACTGAAAAGGCACAGCCTGTGTTTCAAGGGTTTTTCACGTGAAGAACTTGAAACTAGACTAGAGCAAAATTTCTCTTCTTCATTATAACTGTTTTTCCCAATCAGTCATTTCACACTGCCTGAGTTTTTCTCTCTTCATTGAAGAGATCAGAAGTCTGGCAGGACTTTTAGCATTTTACCCATTTCAGTTCATACAGTGGGTATCGATTCACTGGTGCTTCATTGCTCTGCATTGCAGGAGTAATGGTTTTGATCATGGCTGATGAGGACATGCTTGGTTCTCTCACTAAGGATTTCCCTCAGCCCTATGCACTCTGTGACTCAGTTTCTTGGTTTCACATCAGAGTTCTTCTGGTGTAACCCTAATTGGGCAGGTTCACAAGCTTCCACTGACCTGGTGCAGCATCTCTACTATTCTTTTCTACATGTTACATCTCTATAAATGCACAGCTTACTACTTGGGTTTTGTTTCTTTTTTTTTTTTTTCTTAAAGTTAGCCTATTAAAAAATCTTTACCTTCCTATGCTGTGCACACAAAACACAAACAACTTTCATTACAGATTTGGTCAAGATTTAATCACTTGAACAGTAATGGAAAAAAAAAGGCAGAAAATACTTTCACAAATATCAATGTTAAATTTCACCCAGGAATAATCATCTGAGACATCGTGATTCTGTTTTTAACAGCTTGTCTTTGTACTAAATTGCTCTCAAAGACTTTCTTACTGGCAAAGCTGCTCTGATTTCAGTTTCATTAAAGCTCCAGTCCAACCAACCCTTTTTGGATGTGGGAGGTGTCAGGACGGGGAAAAAAAATAGGAGTGAAGTACTTCAGTGGCATATGTGACAACCACTTCAAAGCCATAAATCCTACCAAAGTACCTCAGAGAATAATGATCAGTCAAGACTTTAATCATCAGCAAAAGCTAGTTGAGAGAATAAGGAAGGTCCTACGGGTAATAGCTGTAAAATGAAAGTGTCCACTGAGCGCATTTTTTTCATTACAGACAATTGAGCCGTTTCTCAACCTTGTTTATCTTTAGCTTTTCCTGTTAGACCAGAGGGAGAGTAAGGGATATTATACCCATCTTCCTCCAGTGCAGTAGAACGAAAAGTGCCAGAAATGCTTTACAACAAACAATGCTGCTCTCAGAAGTGTAGTTATGTGCCCTTTTGTGGGGCAGGCTTGCAGTCTGAGTTCCAACACTTGGTCTCTTGAACATCTAGCATCTGGATGAAATCCAGGCACTGCTCATAGCCCAGGATACTTCATCACACCTTGGATATCCTACCATGCATTTCCTAGTCCTGAGACACACAGACCCATTATTCCCATGATCCTCAACGATCCCATTGTCCCCTAAGCCTTGATCTGACTCTTCACGATGTCTTTCGGCTTAAACGCACCCCATCCCAGAAGACTAGGGAGATGTGACAGACATGTAAAGATCTACCATATGGATCAGCTTTGCCACAGCTTCTGAAAATCTTATCACTCTTTACTTAGTAGTGTGTGGACAAAAATGTTTATAAGCTGAAGATTTACTTTTCACTGGGGACCATAATGACAATTTTATCAGATATAAGTAAGCACAGTTTGGTTTCCTCTTTCCTTCAGGTTTTTGTATAATTGTAACCTTCATATTTTTTCTTTAACTTACACAAAATTCAAGCAGCTAGCATTGTAATATCTGCATCTTTAGCAAAATGATCAGAGACACTAATACTACTACTATTTAATAAAGCAAGAGACTATTTTTTTTAACTTTGTTGACTATTAGTTTGCATTCATAATTTGAATTTAAGGCCTAGAAGACCCATTCAACACAACTCAATTCATTTAAACTCTACTGACTATAAACATAAAAGACCAGAAATGATCAACAGTCTGAAAGTATGTATTTACCAACATTTGGGGTGTTACAGCTTAACAGGAACCAAAAAGGTCAGTATATAACATACAGGCTATGGTTATACTCCAGCTGCATTTCTGGGATGTCTTTAATCTCACTTATCTTAGAAACATGAAAATATAAAACATGAAATATAAAATGTCATTATATTTGTCTGAAATTGTTTCTCAAATTTAAAAAAAAAATCAGTACACGATAAATTCTTGGTGGCTAAAGAAAAAGCTCCTTTTTATGTTGTAAGTAAATTACAAAGCCAAAAGCCAGTATAAGGCTAAATTACTCTTTTGACAGAACTCAAACATGATGAGTGATTCAAACATTAATAAAGAAACATTCATAAGCATATACATTAAAATAGATACCTAACTAAGCATCTAGGTTAATATAAAATAGGCTAGGAATATCTGCAATTTTTCAGTCAACTTGGCTTCCTACTGGTGTGTGAAGTTGTTGGAAAGTGCAAACTTAAATCAGATTCCAAGTTCTCTTTCCACACTTCAGTGAGTTATAACACAAAAGGAGTTAATACTAAGCATCTTTAAGGAAAAAAATCACTGTAGAAACTATCATCTATCAAATTGCAAAAAAATCAACCCAGCTCGCAGAGAGAGAAATGTAGAATCTATTGACAAATCTTTCATTTCACCCCAAAATAATTAAAGAAAAATCTATTTGTCTTTTTTTATTATCATTTTTTTCCTTTAGGAACCATATTCTAATTTTGTAGGGATTAGGTCACTTCCATCTATAAGGAAAGGAAAAGTTAAAGTTTTTCTAAATAGTGTAATTCTTAAAGACAAAAGAAGTCCACCTTATTTAACTTTTGGTTTTTTTTTTTGGGGGGGGGAAGGGGAAAAATAGATCTATGAATGAAAAAGTTAGTTGGAAAATGAAAGCAGACTGGTTGGACTTCAGCATTTGATTTTGATTTTTTTTGCCCCATTTATTTACTTTCTTCTAATGTATATTTAATTAAACTATGGAATATAAGATCATGCATCTTCAAAAGTATGAAACTGTGAAAACAGGATGCTTGTATAACAAATCATTTCAGGCTGTGGGTTTCTTTTTTTCAATAAAATAAATACTGATTGAAAAACTCTTCATGACAGACAATTATAATCCTCCATCTTCTAAAAGTACTATATAGAATAATAGTAAGTGTTCAATTATTGCTATAAACACAGATAGTAGTTACTTTTGGAGGAATTATGGGAGTGCATACCTTGTTCCCAATGGGGGTATAACCTTCTCAGCATCACTGGAGAATAAGACAGAAAGCAGAAAGAAAAATCACTAATACAGATGGTTTTTTTTTTAACCAAAACTTTCTAGTCCATCAGCAACTGGTCATTGTGGGAAGCTCCTCCTTCCCCCACCATCTAGTTAGTTGCTCATTCTTTCCCTGCAAAGCTTTTTCATTCTTCAGGTGTGCCAAGAGACCAGTTTACAATCTATTAGGATGTAGAAAACCATGTGGTGGAAACCTCACCTGCAGCAGGATACAAATGAGTAGCTGAAAAAGGAGCAGGGGAGCTCTTTTGATAATTGTCATGAAAGATAAAGCAGCTCTATTTGGTAAAAACAGCAGTTCACAAGCCCTCTACCATATAACAGCTCATTCAAAATTAGCCACTGTGCAATCACCTCACACAAAGACCCTTTTCAGAGTGGGAAAATCCAAAGAGAGTCACATCTCCCAAGAATAGAGAAAAATCAGGACTTTTTTTTATAGCCTCAATTTTATTATGTCTCATAGACTTCCTCGTGCTCTCTTCCCCTGCACAGCAGACAAACTAGAGAAGATTGTGATTCTGCAGTTCAAAGAACGTTATGCCCTACACACCAGCAGCAAAAATGCATACAAAGTCATTTAGATTTAAGAAAGAATTTGGGAAGGGCTCCAGAAGTGTTTTTTCAGGTGTGATCATCTCAGGAAAAGAAACATTTCACAACCACCCAGGTTTTCACAGGTGATAGAAATCTTCAGGGATCACCCCTTTCACTTTAGGAGTCACCCCTTTCAGATCATGAGCAAGACTTCAAACATATCGAGGTCACATCCAACACTCCATACACCCACCCATACACCTTCAGTTGGCCTGATAACTGTAAGTATTTTATCATAGGGATTTATATCCCACCCTATTTCTTCAGGATATTTAGAACATCAAATAACTATTTGGCAGTAAAAAAAAAACAAAAACAAAAAACACCAAAAAAAAACAAAACCACACCACAAACAACTTAAAATAAACCTTTTCCCCTCAATCCAGTTGAAGTCGGGCTCTTTCAAGGCAGAATATTGGATCTTCTTCCTGCCACATCAAGGATTTCCTTATTTTAAAAGGTCTGTTTCCTCCCCTCTACTGGGCAAAGTACCGAAAGTTACTGATAAATCCCCACAAGCTACCAGATCTTCTCTTGGCAGCAATAATTTGCTGCTTGTTTCATTCCCTGTATGTTTATCTTTGATTTCAAAGATTTAATTCCTGATTAGCGTTCAGCACCTACAACTGCTGGTCCACCACATCACCCACTTGAACACATGTCCCATTAAAGAGCTCAGCCTAGAGCAGTGCACTTGCAAAACACCACACTCCCTTTTCTGTGCCAGTCAGGGAAGCTGCATGTAACCCTGCCCCCACTGCAGAAACACGCAGCAAAAAGTTACCGTAGTAAACTAGATTCCAAATCCAAATTTTTTTTCTCTAGCAATTAGTCACAGAAAGAGCAAATTGAACCCTTTGGATGTATTTTGCATTCTGAAGAAATTTGGGTATGATTTTCAGCCAATGATCCTTGTGGGTCTGTGAATTCATCGAGAGAGGGAACAGCACTCCGTGTGCTCCAGGAGAGAGAATTCAATGGAAGCATTCACAATACACGCCATTCCAGGATTCACATGACAGATGGAGGATTTCCCCTGAATGAGGAAGTGACCTTCATATTATTCATATTATTATTCATATATAAATTGCAGCAGAAAAATTCCTTCCCAGACTTTGATGTACACATAATGGCTGTTCAAGGAACAGTAGAAAACTGCTATGCACTATTGACATCTCCAGCATGTTCCACTGTGCCTCAACTGAAGGGTACCCATTAAACCAAGCCAATGGATTTATTGATTTCTGCAGCACAAGGTATCTATCAAACATTCAAGATGGCAAATGCACAACTCATTCCCTCTGGGGAAAAAGTTACTGTAGTGTAAGAGAAAGCTCATCATTCTGAGTGATTCCTTATTTCTTCTTTATTTTTAATTCTCTTGCTTTCTTTATGTCCAAAAAAAAGTATTAGATGTAAATGTTGTAGCAAATGAGAATAAAAAACAAGCTGCATAAAACCAAATTTTAATAATTTTTTTTTCTCCATTCCTTTGTGAGT
>JANIJG010024836.1:0-12938 GCA_024611175.1 Megaceryle torquata
GCTCCGGGGAGACCTTCTGGGGGCCTTGCAGTGCTCAGAAGAAAGCTGGGGATGGACTTTGGAGCAGGGGCTGTTGGGACAGGCCAAGGGGGGATGGGTTTGAACTAAAAGAGGGAGATTCAGACCAGAGAGAAACAAGAAAATGTTGGTGCTGAGGGTGGGGAGAGCCTGGCCCAGGTTACCCCAAGAGGTGGTCATTGCCCCATCTCCCTGGAGCCACCCCAGGGGAGGTGGCCAGGGCTCTGAGCATCCTGCTCTGGTTGCAGATGTCCCTGCTCCCCGCAGGGGGTTTGGACTAGATGAACTTTGAAGGTCCCTCCCCACCCAAACCATTCCATGACTCTCTGCTTCTTCCCTACTTTTTCAGGTTCATCTCCATCCCAGAACAATGCCTTATTATGGGTACCAATACAAGCAGCAGTGCTACGTCCCTGAGGAAGTGAAGTATGCCACACCAGTCTTCACACAGTGCCACCACCCCTGTGCAGTGAAGCACATGCCATGCACGCCATGTGCTTCCAAAGGTGCCAGGGTGTGTACTGTGAGGAAGACCATTCAGAGCAGCCCCAAGTGCTCTTCACCATGTTCATCAGGGTGTGTTGAGACACATACTGTAGAAGGCCACTCTTCCTCATGCAGCCCCAGGTCTCCTCATCCATGCACCGTGGCGCTCCCTCAGCACCACGTGCAGGGCGGGGAACATCTCTGCGTGCCACACTGTGGACAGCAAGGCCCTGTGAGATGCCCTCAGATGTGTGTTCCAGCTCACATGTACCAATACAGCTCATACCCTTACTCATACCAGTGGTCCAATAGCTACCACTACAACTGTGGGCAACAATAAACTCCCTGGAGGTGTCCACAGAACAACCAGTCAGTGAAGAGCAAGGTGCACACCCATGAGTGCACAGCTTCCAGAAGCACAACTCCACTCCTGCTGCAATCACTGGGGCTTGTGGACAAGCCAACACCTCTACAAACCAGCCCTTATTTAACTCTCTCCACGTTCTAACCCACACTAGATTTAGAGCTTCATAGCTTCTTATCTACAGTCTCCATCATCTACAGCAGGCTCAGATCGCAGCTGCACGAAGATCTTTTTTTTTTCCACGACTGCCAGTATAAAGGCTATTGGGAGTTTTACCATGGACATAATCAGCCACATGGATGACATTGCATCAGAGTGGCCTCAGCTAGCCCAGTGCCAACAAAAACCTAGGTCCTTCCATGCTAATACTGCTAAGAATACACATTTTTCTACTTGATTCCAGAAGAGATTTTGTAAAGATACCAGTTTATAATTCTGTGCTTTGTTCTATACAGAACCAACAAAAATAAAGAAATTAATGTAAAATGATGGAAAACAAGACTTAACTTGCAAGTCAAGGGGGTCTACTGAGTGAAGCAACTAATTCTAGGAGGACTAAAATATCCACCTCTGAGGTACCAGCTGCAAGTCAGAGAGTTCTTGCTCTACAGTCTGCATTGCTTTATCCTCTATGGCATATAACCAACAGTTCATACAATAAATTCTCTACTGCATCAAACTACCCTCTTGCTATTTTGGGTTTTTCCATCCCTTTTCACACTTGTCGCAGAGCTAAAAGCCCCAAGCTGTACAGCAGCCTTGAAAGACAAGTTGTTCAACCCGGTCTAGGGGGAGGTGTCCCTGCCCATGGCAGAGGGGGTGGAACGATATGATCTTTAAGGTCCCTTCCAACCCAAACGAGTCTTATTCTATGAATCCCTCGTGCTCCATCGTGTGGCCAACGGATTGAGGGAGAGCAGGAGGGAACAACAGCAGTGTGAGCCCCACACTCCTTCGCAACACAGCTGCTGAGGGCTCAGCACAAAACTTCCCCAACCCAGCATGTCAGAAACATCCAGAGCAATGCATCAGTATCAAAACAAGTAGAGCATAAATTGTTAAATCTGCAGCAATTTGATTTTTTTTTTCCATCAGCCATGAGACACTTTGAAACAGATACTCACAAATAAGTCACTTGTGACAAGGTTGGGCAGGCTACAGGGCTCCAAATTCAGTTTGATTTGTACAGCAAGGAACTATCTTTTGAAAGAACAAAAGGTTTGAAGCCAAAAATAAAGCAAGTAGACAGTCTTGGAGCCAAAAAAATAAATACATCAGTGACAACAGCTCTGAAGTGGCACAACTTCCCTGGACTCAGCAGAAGTGAGGATGACTTATGCCTGCTCCAGATCCACCAACTAGGAGAGCAGTAATGAAGTTATGCTCTCCACCAAGTAGCTGAAGGGCACATCTCTAATGTGGTCGTGTTCAAAGGAGGGCGAAGCTGTCTAGCGATACCCAGCAAGGGCAGCCCTCTCGCATTGCCTCCCCAACTTCTGTGCTGCAGTCTGAGGTTACAGCAGCAACACAACCAAAGGAACTGTTCTGCCTCTCTCTTCAGACAACACCTACACTTTAAGAGGTCCTGGGTGGTCAGAGGTTTCATCCTTGCATGTGCATCTCTGTTTAAAAGCTCATTGCCTCAGTTCACCATATTTTCTACATTATTTGCCTGCAAACACTTCCCATTTGCCTAACTCTGCTGAGCTCCACCACTCCTGGATGATAATATTGCAACAAAAAAAAGTATATGATTTATATTAAAATGCATCTGTGCAATCCAGGTGTCTGCTCTTTCAACAAACAGGGCGGCAGCTGCCACACGTTTAATACTTCCAATTAAAAATCAAAAAAAGTGTGAGAAATTAGGAAAGCATTTAAAGTGCCTCTGCCATTCTGAACCCTTTATCAAACTTCCAGAATTGCCTAGAGAGGCAGACAGATGTGCCAATGTGCTTTAATTCAAAATGCAACTCAGTTAAGTCAGCCAAGCCCAAAGAGACAGGAAATATGAGGTCAGAGCCCACCAGCAGCAAGGTCAACCTGCCCCAGAGAGCTCAGCCTGGTCTGCATCAGCTACCCAGCCCTGCCCTCGGGTGCTAAAAGGAAACAGCAACTCCCTCACCTAACACAAAATTTGCACCCAACAATGTTACATTAGATCGGATATAGCTAAAGATTATAGAATTAAAATAACATTTCACAGTGAGAATCCTTTCAACAGTAGCCGACAACCAGCAGCTTTAACTCAGCAACACCACCAAGAATAATTCAAATGGATACTGCAATAAAAATATTGTGAAAGTAATAAGCACCACAACCTTCTCAGTTTCAGGTGGGACAGCTTAAGGAACACTTAGAAACCTTTGTCCCATCCCAGATTTAAGTCTTGTTTAGTGTCCCCAGCCACTGTCCTACAGGAGGAAGAAGACACCTGATCACTCTGTGGCTTCTCAGAGAGCACATCGCATCTTGACCAAGAGTCAGCAGGATCAAAGCAGGTGCAATTCAAAAGCACAGTTGATGATGGTTCAGCCTCCATACCATAAAAGCCATCTTGTCTCCAACATCAGCAACAACAAATCCAAAGCCACTCCTAGCAAACAGTAGCCAACAACTCCCAGAAGAGCAGACCCACAGGCTCCCCTTCCACAAAGGGCTTTCCTCGCATGACCAAACCCACCCACTGCCTCAGAAGGGATCAGAGAAGACATCCACAGGAAGGCAAGTCCCCCAGAGCTGCATCCCCTGACCCCAGACCAGCACCAGCTCTGCAGCCCATCTGCTCCCAGCATTGCCAGCACCAGACCAAAACCAGCCAGGAGCTCCTGCTCAAAGCCACTCAGGCAGTGCTGTTCCTCAGGCAGAATTTGTTACTGCTTTTAATACGTTATACTTGGAGCCAGCTTTGCTCAGCTGACCTTACAGAGCACAGCAGCTGCTTCAGTATCAGGCTGCTCATTATTTCTCCAAGCACAGCTTACTGCAGACTGCAATTCACACTGGAACATCTCTTCAACGCACTCCCAGCCATTACCAGATGGGTGCTTAACTGTCCTTGAGCCACTTACACTAGAAATAAGGCCCCAACAGCCCAAGACTACATTGCAACAACCCCAACCCACGTGCAACCACAGCTCAGCTACACCCTCCTCTGGGCACACACCAGCTCACCCAGGAGCTCCAACAGCAATGACATCATCAGCTGCTCTCCTGCAACTTAGCCAAGCCACAACTCCTTCTAAAGCACACAGAGCAGCACCCTCCCACCTCAACATGGACCAGGTCAAGGACACATTTCAATGCTGACAGCCCAAAACTGAACAGTTCCCCAAGAGAGATCAGCTGCCCAGCAGGACCAAAAATCCTGGTGATGGAGGACAGCAAGCAAAAGGTTACAAGATTGCCCTCCAAAACCTAAAGGAGGTGCTTTGATACCCCAGAGGGCTTGAAAAGGAAGTAGAAACCTCTCAGACTCTCCTTGTTGTCTGCAACCCAAGCATCATCCTGCAAGCCAAAGCTTTAACTCTCTAAGAGCTGGAGCAGCCCAAAGACTGTTCCAGCTACAGACAGCAGTAAAACACTGTCCTCCAGAACTTCATGCAGGTTAAAAGCATCTGAAAACCATTTCCACCCCAGCTTTTGATACAGTAAAAGTGTACCTGTGGTGATCTCAGAGCAGAGCAGGCCACAAACTTGCAGTCTCTTCTTTGCTCCTGTGTTGCTTGCAGAAGTCTCCCCCTTGCTAAGAAAGGCAACTCTGAGTGGG
Source organism: Megaceryle torquata (assembly GCA_024611175.1). Taxonomy (NCBI): domain Eukaryota; kingdom Metazoa; phylum Chordata; class Aves; order Coraciiformes; family Cerylidae; genus Megaceryle; species Megaceryle torquata. The sequence continues at coordinate 4,638 of JANIJG010024836.1, forward strand.
TTTCAGTAGAGAAGCAGCCTGCAGAGAAGTCTCCAGACATAAATATGAAGTCCTTTCAGCAAAAGGAGTCAAAGCAGAGTTTCCTCCAGTAAAATGACCAGCATCCAGTCAATCCATTACAGAGAAGCAGGTAAGAGCTTTCTGCTTCCTTCAGAGCAAGTTAGCCTGCTCCCCCGGTTCAGGTCTCTCCACCGGCTTTATAAGACTAGCTCAAAATAAAGCAGCCTCTAGTAAACTAATCCCTACACCAACAGCTCCCTCAAAAGACCTCATGCATCAGGGGGGAAAAACAAAAAGACAAAAGACCACGGGGGGCAGCTTTATTTCCTTCCTGCCTGGGTCATTGGTGAACAAGCACAGGGCAGCTGAAGACAATTTGTCTCCAAACATCCCCAAAGGGGGCATGGGTAGGGGCAGCAGCTGCTTTTTGTTTCTCATTATAAGGGGTGGGGAGTGTTTAAAGCATCACAAGTTGCTGGATTTACTTCTTGAGGAGCTTTTCTTTCATAGAAATTTAACCCCAAATTTAATATTGGAGGTTTTTACTGTTCAGATCCTCAGAGCATCTTAGAAACTGAGTTAACAACAGGTGGGGGGGGGGGGGTGTTTTTTCCTGTTATGATGCATATGTTAAAGAAGTGGGGAGGAGGGGGGGAGAGAGAGCTACTGTGGTTTGAATGACATCTATTGGTTATGCTAAGTTTGGGAAAAGTGGCAGAAGGTAGATGAGAATATTTTTTTAAGAAAAATCTCTTCACATGTTCATGAAATTCTTTAAAATTCTTTATCACTCCAGTGGGTGTGGAAGCTTCTTATCTCTGCGGGATTAGAAAGGTCCTGCTTTTTCAGAAAAGTGCTCTAAAGCCTTTGGAGAAGTCCAAAGCAAAAAGCCTGAGCTTAGATGATCATAGAGCACCATCCTGTGGTAGTGCAGGTGCTGGTCTGGAGGAATGTGCTCCCTCCTGACTCAGTCACCACCCCTCATTCCTGGGAGACCTGCAGGTGCTGCTTGTAATTAACTCATGTAATTATCAGAGCTCAGCTGATCACCAGACCAGATACTGCTGTGGATGCAAAACTGGTGAGGAGTGAGACAGGCAGGTGAGCTTCCACTGATGGAAGGTCTGATGTTCTCCAGGGACCTCTGTAGGGCTCAGCCCCTGACTTGTATCAGTAGAAGAGGGAACATTTCACCCGCAGCTCTGTCTGGTTTTGTTCCTCACATTGAAGGGAGAACCTTGAGGTGTTGCGTAAGGTGATTTGGCAGTTGAAGCACAAATGTGGGTGTGGGAGGGCAAAGCAGTGTGGGAATGGTGTGTCCTGCTGATGAAATTGCAAGTTGCTGATGACAAACTTCTGGCTGTAAAGTAAGCGATGAAGTGATGCAACGCTGGCCAGCAGTGGAGGTGTTGAAAAGCAGGTATATGATGTTAGGGGCTTGTAGGAGATGGGCCAGGCTTGCCTGTGACTAAGTGAAGTGTTAAAGAAATGGGCCTGCTTTAAAAGGAGAGAAGTGGTAAACCTGGTAAATGTTACTATCAGATCACTGCAAGAACCAAAGGGGTTCAGCTACAAAGGCCAAATTCTGAATCTTCTTCAGCTGTGGAGGTCACAGACCTTCCAAGATCCCAAACCCCAACGTGCCAACTCCTTAGGGACTTGCCTTTTGACTTGAGCTTCTGTGACTTTATACCTGGCCATCCATACTGTTGCTTTATGCATGTGCCTGTCTTATCATTGCCCTGTCCATAACCCATGGAGATGCTACCAGCAGTTGGAGGCTTGGAAAGGACTCTGTCTTATAAAACAAGTCATGGCTTTGTTGTCCTCTACTCACATCTTCATGTAATTAACTACGAATCAACTGTTGGTGAAGGGGAAATTTGCCATAATCCTTAAAAATCATGCCTTGGAGCAGAGCCATGAGGCTTCCCCCTGTTCCAAAGTTGTCAACTTAACATTGGTGTTGGTTCTGGTGGACCCCGCGTTCAAATTCAGGGTAGCTGCGTGTTCAGGAAATCCCCCAGCGGTGCCATTACCTGGGGTCATGTGAAGGGGTCTCCTATATTGGTGCCATTCCTTACTCCAACTGTCCTCACCTTACTACCAGACCAGGTTATCCTGATTTAGTTTAAAATCTCTCTCTTGTGAAGCCTGTGGGGAGTTCCCAGGCAAATAAATTAACTGTCGGATATGACCACTGATGATAATGAATGGAGCAATTAAGACTTTCCATTTGATGACTGTAATTTTAATGGGCTGGTGCAAACCAGCTGAATAATATGGGAAGGAAGCTGCATCAGTGTCATGGGTAAAAACTGGGCAGATGACCCACTAAGTACCTGGGTGGATCATAATAGGAAACTATGCAGTTAAACTTGCCAGATGATGAGCAGCTCTGTCTTCCCAAGGAGTTTGCCCTGTGCACAGCCATTGTCACCATGGATCCCCACTGGACACTGAAAGGAGGCTGGCCATGACGTATTTTGAGTGCTGCTGATTTCTAAGTGACAAATGACATGTTCTTAAAGCAAGCTCTCCTGGCATCTCAGAAATGCTTCTATTCCCTGCTGGAGGAGAGGAAAATGTCCACTTCCAAAGAAGATCTGCTGGGGAATGAGGTGCTGAGGCTGTGGCCATCGCCTCATCACCACCCCAGTCTGCTCCGTAACCCAGTCCCATGGGTGCTGTGCATGGGGTCTGTGAAACTCCTGCATGGGAGGACCAGGAGACAGCAGAATTACCTCTGATGAGCAGATCCTGCTGTGTAAATAAGCTGTGACAAAGGGTCTGGCTCTTCTCATGCTGTCACGACCCTGGAATAACTTCATTAAAGCTAAAGGACTTTAAAATATTGTTCACACCCAACGCCACTGGGCTGGACAGTGAGCAGATGCTTCCCATGAATGTCCTGTCTCGCCCCATTTCCAGAAACATGGATGTCTCTGAGCCACAGTCCTGAGCTGACTGAATTAGTCATCTCCAGCCTGAATGTCCCTTAATTGCCTGGCAAACTACATCTTTCCCTATCAGGGCAGGAAGTGGCACTGGAGGTAGTGTCTCTGGGTTCAGCCACCCCACAGGGCTCTGGGGTGGGTGTGGGCTGGTGGTCCCTTCTGTATCTCATTCCACATCTGTAAACAGAAGGAAATGGTCTTCTCTCACTTAATGAGGTGGCAATGGTCTTGGGCCTCTCTCTCTGGTCATATCTAATATGTGGGAAGTCCACTACTAGAGATAATGGGTTTGTTTGACTGGAACTATACAAACAAACTGGGCCAAAGACTGACCTTTGAAGGAAGGTGGTGGCTTTTCACTGTGGGATTTAGGTTGCTTTATGGCCAGGCTCTGCTGGGTGCTGCCCAGGCTCTTGCACAGGATGCACCATCACTTTCCTCATCACTCTCCATCAGGAAGCTTGTGCCCAGGTCTGTCTCACCCCATGGCTGCTGGCACCAGAGCCATGGAGGTGAAGGGCAACTGTGGTGTCGGAGGGCACCGTGCCCGTGGTGCCTTTCACCACATTCCCCTTCGTGCTCCAACCTTTGCTGTCATTACAAAATCTCTCAGGGATGAGACTGGGAGTGTGATAAGAGATCTGCCTCTCTCATGTAGCAGAGCTGTTGCCCAATTTTGACTTGTCCTCCTTCTTGCTTTACCTGCCTCTTGCTATCTTACTTGGTAAGACTTGTCTCCAGGTTGAGGTAAGCCAGAGAAAACAGGACAGACCGACGTGTAACGTGTCAGCGTGAGCTTTGCTTTGTGCCATCACAAAGCTGCAGTGCTGGGCAGGTGTTGCTGCTGCTGGTCAGGCAGGCCCAAGTTGTTCTGCATGTCTCCCCAGTTCTCATCAGGGCACTGATAATTTCCCAGTGAGCTTCGGAAGAATGAGGAACTAAGATGGGGCAAAGAAGAAAATAAAAAATGGGGTGTGCCCTTGGATTAATGTACATGGCAAATGTCGGGAACTGGGTAAAAGTGAAACCAGGAAAGGAAGCCACAGCTGGACAAGTGGCTACTCAAATGCCAAAGCCATTGTCTGTTAATTACAGGGGAAAGTTGTTCTCAATGGGGCACACAAACCTTATCGTTGCCATGTCCACATTCCTTGGCAGAGAGATACAAATCGTGCCCCGTGTTGAAATGAGGAGAAATGCTCACAGAAAGAACCCGAGCTGAGGTCATGGCTCGTTAAGTATCATAATAAGGGCAAGAGGGCAATTTCACAGGGGGAGACCTGGGAGCAGAGCTGGCACTGAGGAGAGGAAAGGATTGAAAGCTTTGATCCCCAAAATAGAAGCAGAACCTGAGGGGTGGAGGCAGAAGCAATTCCAGATTAAAATAATCCTTCCTTTCCAGTTCCTGCACCCATCTGATGCCAAGGATTAAGTGAGTAGCGCTGGGCTGTGCCTTGCCTGGAGAGACAGGGAGTGAGGAAACCACAGTGAGAAAGAAGTGATACTGGGAAGGAGAAAAGCAATTTCTGCTCGGTTGAGGTGGATTCATGTCCTCAGGACAAGGGTGCTGACTGCACCAGAGCAGGGGCCACCACCACCACCAAAGCCTGACATCAGTCCTGGCCATCCCCAGGGACCATCAACCATCAGAGACACACATTGCACTGCTGTCTGGGTGTCTGTCATACCCAGCAGCAAGTCTTGCATCAACAAATTGTCTGGCAATGAGGACAGGGTGTCTGATGGTGGAGAGTGGGTAGATCTTGCTTTGCTGGCAATGAACTCATGAAGAGAGAAAGCTGTTCTGAATAGTCTTCACAAACCACTGCCCTTCTGGAGGACCGCTGAGACCAGTCTCTGAAGGCTCAGAACAGGTAGGGGCACAAGGGAGATGACATCATCCCATAGCCCTGAGCATTGGCCAGGGTGTGCCCGGCTCTGTGTCCACCTCACTAGTGCAAGTGACCCATGGTGGCTCAACGTGTTATACAGGGATGTTGGACATCACAGGTATTCTGTGGATTAGGCCATTTTACTGAGTGTTTTGCCATATAAACCTACTAGGGGAGCAACTGAAGTCGTGGGGAAAGGTAGCTTACATCAGGGAACAGAAGATGATGCTCGATCCCACCAACCACGTCACTTTTACCTCCCCACCCTTAACCATTAGCCTGCAATCTGCCAAAAGCACAACTGGAATAGAGAATTAAACAAAACATAACCCAAAGACTTCAAAAACTGTCTAAGACCTCCAGTCTGCCTTGTCCACCCCAACATCCAACCCATCTGCTCCCTGTCACCCAGCAGAAGCGTGGCCTTCTCCTACAAGCAGGACGGATGTGAGGATCACACCTATTTCATAACCCACGCAGAGGATGTCATCAGGAGGTATCGAGCAAATGCATCATGAGAACACGTATGTCTCTGTGGCAATCATGCTCCACCCTCCTGATGCTGCTTCAGGAGCTTTATAGTGAACAAAAAATAGTCGGCGCACGTCATGTTCTTTGGGGGCATCTACGTTAACTTGCTGAAAGAAAAAAGGGAGCTCTGCCTCTGCAGTGTGATTTTTTTTCCCCTTCATTAAGAAGAGCTTGATCAGGGGGTGAAGCATTAGGCTGAGATTTTAAAACTCTGGTTGAAGTTCCAGATTTGAGACTTTCCCAAATCACTCTCCCTTGTGCACAAAATGGGGACATAATTCAGCTTTCACTGATTTCCAGCCTTTGGTACCAAAATTCCCATTTATATGCCTGGGAAAAGAGGCCTCTGGTAGTTGGAAGAGATGGTTGGAAGCAAAACACTTTTATAATTAACAGATGAAAGTCCTTGGTTGGCTCAGCCTGGACTGAGACGAGCTGTAATTACATTTAATGTGAGCATTTAGCTTTGCTGTTAAAATGCAGGAATATGGCCTCAAATTCTAATTTTCTTGCTGTTTCTTAACTATTTGCAAACAAAACTGGTTTGCTGCTTGCCTGGAGCCCTTTTCCAAAGCGCCTCCCAGCTGCTCTGACCTATCCAGCCAAGCTAACAGGCTTCAGTTAAAGCCACCAAATAAAGATTTGTTATGTCCCACTCCCCGGCTCATGTACCAAAAATCCCAGGACTCATTTTTTATGTGCCAGGACATGCTAAACCTCTTACTACTACGTCCTGACTGCCCTCAATCTTCACAGTGGAGATAAACAAGCTGTTCTAGATATGTTAAGTATATGCTACAACCACAGCCCTTAATTTGGTTTTCAGACAAACAGTGAATCCCTTGACAGCTATCTTTCCTGCCCTACTTACCTCCCCCAGTCCAGGCACACCATAGAGGGGCTTTGGCATTACCTGTGATGGTGTCTCCATCATGTTAGGAGATCTCAGATGGGGGTTTCTAGATGTAAACACAGCAGCTGTGTTGTAGGAAATACTGCACAAAACCTTAACGAAAGACCAGATGTGATTTTAATTTTATTTATCTTTATCTGGCTCTACCCACTTGGATATTCATCCATGTACTCCCAAGCATCTGGATGTCTATGAGTATCTGGCTTGGATCAGCACCAGTGTGGCCAGCAGGACCAGAGCAGGGATCAGCACCCTGTACTCAGCACTCAGGAGGCCACCTCTCAAATCCTGGGGTCAGGTTTTGGGCCCTTCGCTCTAAGAAGGACATGGAGGGGCTGGAGCGTGGCCAGAGAAGGGCAACGGAGCTGGGGAAGGGTCTGGAGCAGGAGCCTGCTGAGGAGCGGCTGAGGGAGCTGGGCTTGTCCAGCCTGGAGAGAAGGAGGCTCAGGGGAGCCCTTCTGGCTCTGACAGCTCCTGACAGGAGGCTGGAGCCTCTGTCTCCATGGGCATATGTCATCTTCTGGGGAGCTTAAACTCATTGGATCAGAGTCCAATGTGTGTCCCTACAGCCCCCAGCAACAATGTGGGTGTTATTCTAAACATATAATACACTCCTACCCATCAGCGGGTTACAACACAACATAATGACAGGCCAGAGCCACGTCCGGGTGCTCAGAAGCGTTTTCTAAAACAAGAAATAAATTATCTACATCTATAAAGACAAAAGTTCCCCTTCTCCCCCTTCATGTTTCCTTTCTGGAATGTTTGACCCCTCTGTAGGACAGACATGAGAGTAAATCACTTGTTTTTTTCTGAAAATCCAAGTCTGCTCTCCCCCATTTCTTCACTTGTAGTAGGTGGAGCCTTCCAATGACTTTAATACATCAGAAAACAAAAGAGGTGGTGGAAGTGAGATATCCATCAGAAATTACCAGCCCAAGATTAGGCCAAGTAAGTGGGTAGCTGTGGTTGGGTTTGGCCAGTAAATAAATCAATCATTGTTTCTTTCCAAGAGGAGGACTAGATACCATATAAAAGTTCTCACACACCATCACTCCTCACTCCATTGGACTTCTTTCCACCGGTTGGTGCCGTGGGACCCGGTAAGGTATTTCATGCTACTGATGAAAATGAACTTGACTGATGACCTAATTGGAATGCTAAACTGATGGGAGTAAATATGGCTTTTGGGTCTTATAGTCCAAAAATTCCTTATTTATAGTAATTTTTTTTTTTTTTTCCTAATGATTCAGTCTCTGGAATTACTTAATATCACAAAAAGGGAGAGAACTGGGACACGGAAAACACAGAAAACTTTCTCCAGCCTTTTATTTAAATTGGGTAAAATTTTATCTAAATTAGATACCTTGGAAAGGGTTCTCTTCTGAGCATCCTTTTCCTTGGAGGAACTGTTTTCTCCTCTGGTACATTTGAATACCTCAGCAAGCTGACCTGTGGATCCTTTTCATTAGTAGATCTTCACTTGCCTGTCAGAGGAATATAAATCACTACTGCCAGCGGACAAAGCTGTGGTGGGTGGTTATGTGCCAAAGAAGTGCTCAAACTTCACAGCATCTCTGTAGGCTTCAGCCTTGGCTATGGGCACCCAACAAGCCCTTGCAAGTGGTGACCTGGAGCATTCTGCTGAAGCTTTGTGCAGCTGTTTGGGGGGGGTTTACTGCATTGCTGAAGTCTTTTCCGCTGGCTGTTCCACTTTCTTCTGATTTTTAAGAAGAAATAAAACAGCCACTCTGCTCTTTGGAAATGGATACTGAGGGATTTCAAAGTGCAATGAAGTTATTGTTATGCAAATGATGACCCATGTTCTTTGTTTCTTGTATGACACAGAATATTAATACTGATCCCCGAGCACTACAGCCCTTCCAAAATTCCCACACCACATTCCCAGGTCAATGGTCTCCTAAGGTGCATGCAGAAGAGTGTGGGCAGCAGGGCAGGGTGGGTATCCTGCCCCTCTGCTCTGCCCCAGGGAGGCCACCTCTGGAGA
>JANIJG010024837.1:0-10967 GCA_024611175.1 Megaceryle torquata
CCCGCCTCCCGCCTCAGTGTCTATGTCACAACTATAAAAAAAAACTTGCCCTTCATCTAACTTTTTTCCCCCAAAGAAAAAAAATCGCCCCCCCCCCCCCCCCCCCCCCAATTTTCAAAGAAAAACAGCATTACAACTTTTACTGAGTTAGCCAAAACCATAAGAGACTACTAACCTGTGATTCATCAGCACATACACCTTACCATCACCATGAAAAAAACTGACTTTCATTATCACATCTCAGGAATATGTAATATAAGCACACCATAGTCTAGGTTACATACACAATAAGATTTGTTGAAAAGTAACAACATTCGTATGTGATTTACAATCATGTATCTTTATACATATAGGTATATACACCCCAAAGTACAAATAAGCAAACTACCTCTTTTAAAATAAACTAGAAGTGCATATTACAACATACTTGATTTCTTTAATATCCCTGCTCACTTTTTACTACTCTAATTTGATTCCTCACTGGTAGAAATTGCAAGGTTGCACAAAATACATTGCATTTCCCCTAGAGCTGGCATAACCTGCTGGTTTTCTGAGTTAATCACTAATTAATAATTTGAAAACACAAAGTCATTATGTCATTTCCAGACAATGAGTTTTTAAATGGTGCATGTTATGTCCTAGCCTTTTCGGTAAGAAAAAAAAAAGTTTTTTTCCTCTGGAAACCAGATGGCTGGTAAGTGTTATTATGAGGCTATGTAAATCTCAAAGCAATAAGCGTCAAATCAAAACAAGAATTCATTTTCCTCTCCCCTTATCATGATTGCTGTTTTGCTGAACCAACTTGTGGAATAATACAACTCCTACAAATTAGCCACTAGATGGTTTGGCAATGATGAGTTGATAACCCCTCTCCTTTTTCTTTTTCATAGCAAACAGAAGTTCTCAAAACATTTTTCACCTATACATTCAGCCTTCCTAATACCTTGTTCTACATGCCAAAGTTAAATGAGGCAATCTTATTCCAAGGCTGAATCTTCTCAAAAAACTTCCTTGAAAAGGGTACTGCCTCCACTATTACAATTTGATGCTCAAAATATCGTTGACTCGTTTATGTTTTGGTTTGGCCGAGGTTTTCCCCTATTAGGGAAGAAATTCAGAAGTGTTATTTATTTTATTTCACTTAAGGAGTAAACACCTGCACCTTCAAGGAAAGTGCCAGTTTCACCATACAAATACAACTCCATGCTTCAAAGAAGCCTTTCAAATTTCAATTAATTCAGCTACATCATTTTGCAGTGCTCTATTTTACCAAACTTGCAGATTACTCTAAATAATCTTAAATCGCTAGGGCTGACAGAAAGAAAATTAGGAAACATAATTCTAAGTATTGATTTCCAAAGGAAATTATCTTCTAAATATTTAGATGTACCTTAACTGACCAAAAAAAAAAAAAAAAATTACACTTTTAGAAACATTCTATAAAGGGAAATGTTTTGAAAAGGTCTGGCATGAGAAGAAACTAAACAAAAAAAATTGTTTGGAATGGCATTCTCTAGGTGTGTGTTCTATTTTAATTCTCGGTTTAATGTTTTCCCATTACACATTCACTACTATTAAATTTTAGTATTGAATTTTACCATTTGGTACTTTCAATCCTTACACGGGGGAATTAATACTTAGGGAAATATCTCACTATTCTTACATCATAGTGTGTCTTGTTCATATTTACATTGTAAAAATAAAACAGTTCTAGCTACTATCAGATTGTGTCATTTTATGATGCAAATAAGGAGTGACCATCACGTACAACTGCTATTTGTTTATCAGGAAATAATGTCAAAATATGACTAAAGAAGTAATCCATAAAATAAAATTTAAACTCTTTTCCCCAACAGATTACTTGTCAAATGTAACCCCCCCATCGTGAAAAAAAAAATCTTACTTGCAAAAATATTTTGCAGTAAATAGTTTCTCCTTTCTAAAATTTCCTGCTACGGCTACTAACATATCTGTCTGATCTAAGTGACCCTGTCTGAACAGGAAGGTTGGACAAAACAACCTCCAGATGTCCTTTCCAATCCCAACCATTCTGCAATTCTGTAAATTAATCAGGAGACGTTTCACATTTTCTTGAACTACCTCATCAAGAGCCAAAACCAACTGAGCATTCTGAACTATTCTAGCAATTCCAACCCCAGTAACAAATGGACTTAAAGAAGAAAAAATAAGATTCCTCAAAAACTAATGACAAAAACCAACCTACCAAACAAACCACACTATTGGCAAAGCTCAATTTACATACATATTGCAACTTATATTTACTGCAAATAAGTTTCACATAAACCTGGCTCCTGAACACTGTGTGATTCATGAAATGAAAGCGTGAACTTCTTTTTTTAATAATGGACATCAGGGTTTTTATACGATGTTTTCAGAATACATTTAACTTTGAAAGTATAACATTTATTAGTTCAATGTGTTTAATCACACAAGATCCACTGCCGTATTTTGTTTGATGTTTCACATGACATTCATACAAGAATAATGCTTAGTTAACCAAGTTCAGTACCACTGAACTCAGTGTGTAAGAAGAACAATTAAACCATGCCAGTGCTGAGCTGGAAACACAGAATTGATCCTCTGATACTGTTATCCTACTTTGCCCACTTCAGTTTTAAAGATCAAGACAATGCTTGTACGTAACTTCCTTCAAACAATTACTCCATATTGAAGTCACTATACCATTTACCTAATGTTCAACAAAAATTTCCTTTTCAGCTTCACTGTCCTTCTTCATTGTAACCCCTCTGAAGATACCTTTTTTTCAGATGTTCATACCTTCAAATTATAAGCCTTTTGTCAGGACTTTTTAAATTATCACCTTACTAAAAGGCAAGTGTTCTTAGAATTTAATCTTTCCCATATACTACAGTCTAAGAGTTACTCAGATATCTTACTACTTGATCCTTTGAACACCGTCCTCTTTTTTTTTTCCTATACATCTTGTGGTACTAAGGTGAGTAGGACTGAATATAGCACAAATTCTGCATATAGTTTCTGCTTCACAGTACAGAAGATAGCAAAGGACCCAAAGAGCGGTGGTGAATTGAGTTAAATCCATCTAGCAGCCAGTCACAAGTGGCGTTCCCCGGGGCTCAGTATTGGGACCACTTCTGTTTAACATCTTTATCAATGATCTGAATGAGGAGATACAGTGCACCCTCAGTAAGTTTGCAGATGACACCAAGTTGGGCAGGAGTGATGATCTGCCTTAGGGTAGGGAGGCTCTACGGAGGGACTTGGACAGACTGGATCGATGGAACGAGGCCAACAATATGAGCTTCAACAAGGAAAAGTGCCAGGTCCTGCACTTGGGCCACAACCACCCCATGGCATGCTACAGGCTTGGGGAAGAGTGGCTGAGGAAGAGCTGCCCTGCAGAAAGGGACCTGGGGGTACTGATCAAAAGGTGGATGAATATAAGCCAGCAATGTGACTAGGTGGCCAAAAAGGCCAACAGAATCTTGGCTTGTACTAAAAATAGTGTGGCAAGCAGGACCAGGGAAGTTACTGTCCCTCAGTAGCTGGCACTGAAGAGGCCACACCTAGAGTACTGTGTTCAGTTTTGTCCCCCTCAATATAAGAGGGACATCATGGTGCTGGAGCAGGTCCAGAGAAGAGCAACTAAGCTGGTGAAGGGCCTGGAGAACAAGTCTTATGGAAGTGGCTGAGGGAACTGGGGCTATTTAGTCTGAAGAAAAGGAGGTTGAGGAAAGACCTTATAGCTCCCTACAACTACCTGAAAGAACACTGCAGAGAGGTAGGCACTGGTCTCTTCTCACAGGTAACTAGTGATAGAACAAGAGGGAATGACCTCAAGCTGCACCAGCTGAAGTTCAGACCAGAAATTAGGAAATTTTTTTTTTCACTGAATGGGTTGTCCGGCACTAGAACAGGGTGCCCAAGGAGGTGGTTGGAGTCACCATCCCTGGATGTATTTAAAAGCCATATAGATCTGGTACTTGGAGATATGGCTTAGTGGTGGACTTGGTAAACTATGGTTAATGGTTGGACTTGATGATCTTAAAGGTCTTTTCCAACCTAAATGATTCTATGATTCTACAAAACATTACGTGAGATTGTCACTCCACGAACAGCACTGGATAACAAGAGGGAACCCATGACACTTGGAGTAGAACAAGTATCCAAGACTAAACTAGGGGTTGAATCAGATGTTACTGTTACATACACACAGACAATCAACTGAAGTAAGTAGTACTACTGAACACTAAATTTCAAGACTGTTTTCAGAAAAAAAGAAAATGTCTGAAATCCAAGTATAAAAAATAAGAGCAATATTAATAATAATGATCAGCCATGGTTAATAATACAGAAGGAAACACTAAAACCAGCTTGCTGCACTGCTCATCACAGGCTGTGTAACATTGTCATGCATCTAGTAACAGTTCTTCTCAAAATAATAGATTTTCAAGATTGACATCTTTCTAGAAAAGACATTGCTACTAAAAATCTAAGTATAAAACACCGTAGTCTGCAATAATATGAAATGTCACCATGCATTACAGTAATATTACTCCTCCTGGGGGTGAAGATTAAGGAGGAAATGAACTGTGGTTTGTCTTCCCAGTTCACTGCAAAGAACTTGAAAATATTTAAAGATTTCTGTGATAAGAAAACCATACCATGGAATGGCAGACAGAAGCTGACATTCATTTTTACTGGTTAATAATTTTCTCTTACATTTTACTTTCCTCCTCTTCCTCTCCTCTGCCATTGTTGCCACTTAACTGCCATCAAGTACAACACTACAATACACTTGAATATTAAACATTTCACAGTGGATTCATATATCATGACTATTAATAATATGAGACTATTATGCCAATACTACCAGAGAAACTACTGTTATCATGTCACTACCAATATTTAATTGCTACTTATTTAGCACAGGACTGTTGGATTTTTATTTTCCTTTTTTATGTACCCTTTTGAGAGTTTTCTTGATGTCCCTGCAGAAGAAACACTCAGAATGGGATTTTTTTTTTTCTCATCAATATCCAGGCTTGAAATATCCTTAAGGGTTATTCTGTTGCCAGTTAATGCTTTCAGATGTCCTTCCAGTTTTCCCTGGCAAGCAGTATCAAATTTCAGGGAGTAATACACAATACAAACCAACATATTTGTGCCCTCACCAAAGCAGGTAATACTAGCTGAAGGAATCTGTTTTAACTTAGGGAAAAAAAAAAGGCAAACAAAAAAAACCCACCAAGCCAAACACCACAAAAAAACAGGGCAAGGGGTGCAAAGGTTGTGAAGTTGGATCAGTCCTCAAAAAAATAAGCATGTTTTCTTCCCTGTCACCAGTGTGCCTCACAGTACACTTTCTCACATGCTTTGCAGGTGTTCATCATAACATTCATAAGTCTTTGTGCCTAGAATCAAATACATTTCCAACCTCACACTTGGTGGGGGCACAGTCTTCCAACACAAGATACAAACATAAAGATGCCACATTTGGTTTATGCCTCAAGAGCAGGGTAAGGCAGAAGAGCCTACTGATGCTAACCACTGCCAGGAATAGACCAGCACCACCGATTTATGAACGCACATATGCAGGAGACTGCAGTACCAAGAAAATATCCTTTGTAAGAACCAAATACACAGGAAAACAAACCCATTTTAGAGTGTGGCTGGTAGTGTATAGAACTAAGTTGTGCTGTGTTGGTAGAGCCATTAATTAATTATTTTTATTAAATTAAAGAAAAAAATTAATCTAATAGATACTTTTTAGCAAACTTGTCTTCTAACATTGTTACTGCTGTTGGCTACTTTTCTCTGGTTACTACTGGTGTACTCTACTACTCTAGAAGACTCAAAACTTTGATAATTATTTTCTTCAAAATCATACATATCTTACTCTTGATGAACCATGGACAAAGACATTTGTAGCCCAACAGGTCTGTGTGAATAACTTCAACAAACTAGTTACATGAAAGGTCATGGAAATGAAAAATACAAGTAGAACAAAAAGAAGTTAACTTCACACATATTTTGAGAAAAATGCATGAGGGGCAAGCATTTTAAAATTAAGCCCTATTATCTGACTGAAACAAAGCCATGGAATGGGAACTGCAACATAAAAGATCCTTAGAAATATCTTATTTGAACTAAATGGTAAAAGGGAAATCATATTGGTTTTTAACTATCTTGGAAAATTGTGTAGACTCAACCTGAAGAAAAATACTTCTATGGTTTTAAAAACTAAGTTTTCTTTAAAATCTTTTCAAAAGAATGACTTCTGAGGAGGGTGGGGATGAAGAGGAAGGAAACTTTCCACCAAGGTTTGATGGTTTTCAACACAGTTTAATACAAAACTAACTTTGCAATAGGTCTACTAATTGACAGTGCTAATGCCAGCATTCTAAATAATTTCTACACCAAGTCTAGAAGCCCCTTTTTTTAAAAAAAAATAAAGTACTGAGTTTAGCAGACACATAGTTTCTTTCATATCTTACTTCAAGTGAAAATCATCACTGGAACAGTAAAAATATCTGCTGTTTATCTGATAAAAATCCGTACTCATTGAACAAGGCTGGAAGAGAACATGTCTGGATCTGATCAATGTTAAAACGGGCTATTAAAAAATGCATGGAAACTCAAAATACACTCTGTTACACTCAAACTGGGATCAACAGTCTGTACTGGCCTCAAAATCACCCATGGGGGAGATCCACTATCACTCTAAATATCTTTTTGAAAGAAAACTGCAGGCTCATCATCATGAATACTAATTAACCTGGCAACTCCAGACTGAACTCATCTTCTTGTAAAGAACACAAGACAGTCATCAACTTCATGTAATAAGAGGTCAGTTTAAGATAGAAGTAATGGGAGTATAAACAGCAGTAGTATACTTTCAGATGGTTGTTTTATTAATACAGAAGTGCAGATAAGCTTCTTGAATGTCAAGGTTTTAGTCCGAAGATGGACAATAAGTATTTCTCATTGCTGACCGAAGTTGACAGTCATTAGAATCATAGCCAAGAAGTTCAAAGGTCCATGAGTCCATCCCTATACTAGGATTTCTGCTTAGTTTAACAATGACAACGATGTCTATAATGAGCATAGTCCCTGTGCCACAGAAGCAGGAAACAGGTGAAATGTCAGGTCTTGGAGGTAAATACTTCTTGAATGCTTGCTGAGAACTACATGATAATGCCTTGTGGGATGTGGATGGTGCTCCTCTCCTTTGGCAGAAGTTTTTAAATTTTGTTTCCCTCATTTCTCTTGCTTTTTTTCCATTTTGTACTGATTCTCTCAAGCATCTTTCATATTAAAAGAAAAAGTTAATAAAATTTAAAATATTCCCTGTGCCATAAAACAATATTGCTTCATGTCACACTGACTTTTGTGGGTTGTTTTATTATTTCATGGTAATTGCGTTACTCAAGAGACGAGTCTAAAATGATCTTAAGTACCATCCAGAAGGTTTATACATTTTCAGACTCATAAATTCTCCTTATGAATTGGGAATCATTTAAAAAGCTCTGCAAATATGAAAATAGGCCATAACATACAAGTTACAGTACTAACACCTCTAATTCATCCCAAAGGTGAAAAGGGGCATGTTCTTCACTGTCAACAGAATAAATGTGTGTTTTAGCCACTAAGTTTAATTTCTTACTCTTCTGAGTCACATATGGATTCTCTGGGATCACAGGGTTAAAAAACAAAAACAAACAAACAAACCCAACCACATCCTTGAGGAATGATTCAAGTCCTTTAACCTTCACAGGTGGATAACCTGAACCTTACGTGGTTTACCATATGAGCAGCATTTGGATAGTCTACTACATAACTTTTTTCCCAGTGGAAATTAGCCAATGTATCTTTAGCCAAATGTCTAGCCATAACCATTGATGGCTCTTCTGCTCTGCAGCCCTGCAAGAGCTTATCTTTGGAGGTATGCACACATTATATGACAACAGATTGAGTGAAAAGTGACCTTAATTTAAGATTTCACGGGGCAAAAAATTTTCAAAAATTATGAAATCTATTCAGTAAATTTAGGCCAATGCAGACTAAATATTTTATGTGAAAATAAACTTTTGAATAAAAAAAAAAAAAATAGCCCCCTATCTGAAAACACTGAAAGCATATTTACTTCTTGTCTGTCCAAGACAGTAGAGTTTATAATTTACTGTAATTTATAAATTATCATTTACTTTCTTAAGCCTTCTTCTGACCTCTGAATCCTACAACCTCCTAATGTAAACAATAATCTTAGAATTTTATAATGAAGGCTCCCATATCCAGCCTGATTTCATTGGTCATTGAGAATAAGAGCCAATAAAAGCAAGTTATGGCAGCTAAGGATAAACTAGGACACTGTCACCTGTCATATCCACATTTTGAGGGGACATCAGGCACTAAGGGAGGGTATGCATAGTTCTGCCTAAGTGTTGTACCACTGCTGAAATATCCACTAAGTCACCTTTTGCTGAAGAAACCATTTTTTTTTTAATTATTTACCTTACTGGATATATATCCTCTATTTTCCCAACAAGCTATTTAAGATTCTAAATGGGGAAGTCTCTAGTATCAGCAAGCAGCTTCCGGGAGTCTGAATTTCATTCGGCCATACCACAACTGTTGCTGAAGAGGACAGTCTCCTATGGAAAAGTGCAAAACATCCACATTTATTCTGCTGAACTATATTCACTCCATCTCCTCAAATATTTCTATTTACAGCAAACATTTCAGGGAGTGACAGGCCAGACTGCATAGAAAGTTGAATTTAGGCAAGAAAGAATAAGACTGTAAATTAAAGATCTTGCTTCTGTGGTATCTCCTGTTTCCAAGGGATTCTGACTTTCAGTATATTATTATTTGTAGTCTTGAAGGGGTTTTTTTAATTATATTTTTAGGATCAGAATAATGCCTACTCCATCAAATTTAATCAAAAACTTGATCACAAAGACCTATGCATTTCATTCCCATATGCTTTCTTATTGTAATTAATAACATTAAGCACAATTTTAAAAATAAACTTTAAGATCCAACCAGTATCAAGTTTCTGTTCAAATTACTGTTCAACTATCCATCTATCCTAATTCTCAAATAATAAAAAGATGCCATTCTCACAATCTCCTCTTATAATCAGATTTCCCTGACTGAGCTTTCCACAGGAAACTCTAATCTTTAACTCGTCATCTACAGAAGCAATGAAATAATTACCAGAAGATACTCATAGGCAACAAAATCAGAACTTCCTCAGGACTTGAGATAAAATCTTATCATTCACTTCTACAATACATTTATAGTCACTGCTTACCTACAAAAATATGGGGGGTTTATTGTTATTATTTATGATCCCGTACATATATTTTTACATACCTTTACCACTGTTTGAAATGACTTTGCCTTATTTTATTTGCTACAACATAAATCTTCAGCTATATATGACAGTATTTAATATTACTACATAATTCTAGTTTAAATATACTCTGTATTAGTTAGTAATCTGTAATAATAAGATACAAAGCTACTTATAAAGGAATACTGGAGGAGCCTATTTTCTGCTTTCATTCACACAGCTTTTTTTCAGGACTACATAAGTTTAAAGAAAATCAAAAGACAAGAAATAAGTTCTCACCAACATCAGCAGCAAATCCTGCCATACCTTTTATTTACAGTTTATTGTAATGTGTTTTAGGACAGGACTCCAGGAGCCAGGACATAGAGCCTGGATTTCTACATCATGGATTTACTTGTTTGCTGAAACACTTTGGTTTCAATTCACCTTCCTTTTAAACAGTAAGTGTTCCCTACAATAAACTCACTAGACCTGGACAGAGGAATACAGCTACAGTTTTGAAAAATCACCTGTAACTTACTGATCAGTCAGTCCTACACGACCTTACAGAGCCAAAGCAGAATTCTTGATGTAATTTATAAGAATGATTAATCCTAAGTGCATAGCATTTAATAATAATGTCTTCAGAGACACAGAAAGCCACTGTTCTTAAAGCTACTCTCACACAGAACAAGTTCTGTGGTTGTGCTCTTCGGATTACAGCAATTCTATTTGTTAAAGCACAAGATGGATGTACAATTTGATGACAAGACATCAGAAAGCATCATGAAGACATTACTACCGAGTGTGCTTCAGTGGGTACAACATATGCTACTGAGATACTAGGAATATGATGTAAGGATATTGCCCAGGGAGATCACTTACTGAAGGCATATAAACAAAGCAAAAACTCAAAAGTAAACCTCCATATAACACAGTTGCCTCTGTAGAATAGCAGAAAGAATGCCTCAGTTTCACAGATCATGTACCAAATTGGCTATATTATCATCAAAAGTAAAATGATTCTGGCATCTCAGGTGACCAAATTTTGACCCAAAGACATCCAGCAAAAACTGTTCTCACCTCCTGATTAGAGCAGTCAGTTGCCAGGGGGCAGAGACATTCAAGTAAGTCACTATTCTCCTAAAATAATTTAGCCTGGTCCTCCAAGGAGTGAAGGACGTAGCGTGTGGCACCTGCCTCAAACCTCATGACACCTCCATAAAGCTCAGAAGTTTTTGTGGTACTCACCAGGTACCCTGTCATTCTGCAACCTCAATGTGAGAGTAATGAATCACCCTCTGAAGGAACACAGGTCTCCCTGCAAACTGGAGGGAGAAGGGGGGCTAAATATTTAACACAGGTACTGTGATAATGCAGGTATCTATATGTTTTTAAACTCAAACACTTGTACTTGGCATCTACAATACTTCAGTCCTTAAAAGGAACTATCTACTGGTAACATTGGTACCACACTGTAAATGCTGAAAACTACTTTAAAAAACATAAAAAAAAAAACTTAAAAAAAAAAAAAAACACAAAAAAAAAAAATCACAAAACACACACACACACAAAAACCAAAACAAACCACAACAAAAAACCAAACAAACAAACAAAAAGAAAGAGATGC
>JANIJG010024838.1:0-36050 GCA_024611175.1 Megaceryle torquata
AAACCCCCAAAAAAATATAAAAAAAAAAAAAAAAGAAAAAAAAAAAAAAAACCAACCAAACAAACAAACAAAAAAAAAACCCAAAAAACCCCCCAAAAAATACAAACAAACAAACAAACAAAAAACCAAAACAA
Source organism: Megaceryle torquata (assembly GCA_024611175.1). Lineage (NCBI taxonomy): Eukaryota > Metazoa > Chordata > Aves > Coraciiformes > Cerylidae > Megaceryle > Megaceryle torquata. The sequence continues at coordinate 135 of JANIJG010024838.1, forward strand.
AACATGAGAAATCTAATTTTACAAAAAAATTAACAAAAAATCAGAACGGCAGTTTAATATTCCAGATGTTAGAAACATTGAACCAAATAACAGATGCAAGACAACAGGCTTTTCTGACTCTATTATGCAATTTTGCAACAGAAGCTTCAGTTACGTAAAACTTTGCTATTGATATCTGTTTGTGCTGGGTATCTGCATCAGGTTGAAAACTGGGGTAGGGTTTGAATTCTCTTAAGCCCTTTCTCAAAATAAGGCTAAAGGAAGACATAAATTTTCAGCACTAAGTGATTCTGGGGTATTTTCTTGTTATTATTGCATTTGTGTTTGGGTGTTTGTTTTTCCAAGCCTGTGCTTAGAAGAAAATACTTCACTTTTGGGGATGTGATTTGGAGCTGTAGTCTAACCTTCTTTTATTTTCCTGGGACATAAACTCCTGGAAGATTTGCATCTGCCCAGCAGAGACATAGATCTTAGCAATAAGACTCTCTGCAGAGTCTGTATAGTCTGAGTGCACTTAAAGTTCATGTGGTTGTTGTGAATGCCCAGGAAATACATTGCCAGTTCCTGAGAAGAAAGGCCCCTAGCCTTCTCTCATGGACAGGGATACTTGGAGATGGTTTATTTTCTTGCAGGGAAGGGTAACAATAGAGAAGGGGTAACTGGCATGAGGCAACTTCAGGGCATCCTCACCATTTGTTAGAAGAAATGACTGGGAAAGGGTAAATTGAGAGATACACCCATGTAAGCAGAATGGCCAAGGTAAAGGACACAAGAAATCTATCATCTCACCCAGATCCATGGAGCAGGTGAAAGATCAAGAGGCAGAAATCAGTATGCAGGAGCAAGGAAAAATTCAGAAAAAATGGCTCCAGAAAAAAAACCAACTCACAAACATGTTGAAAAACAGTTTTGGACTCAAATTGAACTTGGGGTGGTGTGGGGAGGTTAGGCTGGACATTACAAAAGACTTCTTCACTGTAAGAGTTGTTAAGCAGTAGAACAGGCTGCCCAGGGAGGTGGTGGAGGTATTTAAAAGACATATAGATGAAATCCTTAGTGGTGGTATTGGCGGTGTTAGGTTAATGGTTGGACTTGATGATCCTAAAGATCTTTTCCAACTGAAAAAATTCTATGATTCCTGTATTTAAAAAGATAAGAAGCAACTCGGCCAAGAAAGCCTTGAGACTAGTTCCCAGCTGAACAGTTGTCAGGCTCCTTTTTGTTTAGGCAGCAGTCCATTGCTGGTCTTAAAGTCCAGGCATGCTCCCTCTTAAGATATAATTGTATGGGAAGGACCCCAAAGGGAGTAGCCCTCCTCAAATATCTTCTCACCAAACTCCCTGAAAGCAGCAGAGAAAAGCAGCAAGGCTGTTGTGTTTCAGACACTGTTGCACAAGTCAAAAAAACAACATTCTGGTCATTTAATTAAAGACTGTATCAAAATGTATAGATACAAAGAGATCAAAATAGTAGAGAACACCATTGTTAGCACTTCCCAGCTCTGAAGTATTTGTCTTTAAGACCTTGAAAATAGTCTTATTAGCTGGGTAGTTGTTTATTTTAGTATAATACTGCTTTGTGCCTCCAAACAGATCCATAGAGATGAGACCTGCTTGAAGACCTTGCAAACTTTCTTCAGGGCCAAAGAAAGCTGAGAAGGCAACAGAAGCCCAGAAATATTAGCTGGTTTTCTCAGTGCCCCATAGATTAGTGGTATCTCTGGGAATTGCATCTCCATTTCTCAAATCTCCATTTATGGCCTAATACTAAAAGTGCTCAAGCTACTAATCCAGGATCTTGACCACTGTTCGTCACTTACAAAATGTGACACTTTCAACATGTCTCTTCTTCTGGTGGGATCTCAGCACATCCAAACATATACACACTCATACTAACTTATTTTTTGAAAAATATTATCCATGTATTTTGAAAGATCCAGTTCCTCCAAAACCTTAAATCTTTAGTTAGCTGCAGTTGAAATCAGCAGGACTATTTGTAATTTCAGAGTTAAAGATATATTTATATTTCCCTAATGCACCTGGACTGCACACACGCTTAAAATAAAGCAGAGAAGCAAGTGGTGGGTAATTGAGAATACAGCCCACAGAAACAAAGTCCAAGAGGTTTTGTTTGGGACTGAATTTCATGACAAGAAAAGGTAACTCCAAAGGATAATAGTTGATTATTTATAATTTCTCAGAGACTGGAAAAAGCATAGAGGCTGACAGTATAGGATGGTTGAAAGGGGATATAAAAACAAGAGCAGAATTCACTGAGTGTTTTCAAAATTAATAGAAGCAGAGCTGAAGACCTGAAACAGCTGGAACATCTTATTCTAGAGATTTTGTTTTAAAGGACCAAGCACAGCTTGATTTTCAGTTGCTGTTGCAAATAAACAGACTGAAAATGCACAAGCAACTTTTCTATTTGCGGTGTTACTGAAGGACCCTCTGTGCAGAGCATGGCTCTGAGGGGAGGCGACTTGACTTTACCACTTCCACCTTGCATGCAGCCAGTAAGACACTCCCACCCCCCTGTCTGCCCATTTGCCTATGCGCCTTTTGTACAGCAGCTAGCACACAGGGTTCTTTGCAATCACTGCGTTGCAAGTAGAATAATGAAAATAATAAAGAATAATTATAAAGTTACTACAGTGTAGCTAACACACATATCTTACAGAAGAGCTTTGAAGATGGAAGGATGATGGTGTTTTTATTTAAATGTTGAACAGCCAAGCTGATTGCATTTCTATCAGACTCTAAAGGCTTTTTTGCTATTAAAGGATCCAAGATCCATGACATATCATTGCTCCTTCACTGCCTGGAAAGGGTGGGCTGTGGATGGCAAAAGTCCCACTTGAGTATTTAGCTTTTTCAATGCCAAATACACAGAATCTTCTTTTCTGATCTCCCAGTGATTATACTATTGACTTATTTTATATAATTTAAAACCTCTTATAGCAAATGGCTTTTGTCAGCAATCATTCTTGCCTTGACAATTTTGCACTCTTTATTCTTGTAGTATTTTGTAAATTTCATTTTTACTCATGATATGGCAATTTGTTCACCAGGTCTGAAGAACCTTCAGAAATAACTTTATTGTTATTGTTCTTTTAATCATGGCTATGAGTTAAAAAGAAAAGAAAAGGAGGCTTCTGTTTTACTTCAACGGAGAATTTCGAAAGACAGTGGTATAATTCGTTCCAGTTAGATCAATCACTCCTTTTCAGTCTTTGTTATTTTGCCTATTATCCAGTGGATTTTGTTCAGATAAAATATTTCAGGGCCAGATTAAATCTCAGCTTCACAACTGTGTTCCTAAAATGTGTGACTGTTTGACATGTCTTGGGTGTATATTGAGAACCATAGTCTTTCCACTGCCTGTCTGGTTACTTTGCCACATTCTGCAGTCTGCTGACAGACCCACACTCTCCTTTTGCTGTGACTGTTGTCTGTAGAGGTGGAATTGGGAAGAGGCACAGGCAGCACAGTATACATCTGACTGGACAGAAATGCCTGGTCTCTTGCATCTTTTTTTAAATGAGTTGCCAAGCAGGGCATATCCAGGTATGGAAATTTTCTGTCATCTTTCAGTTAGGCTGGATTAAAGGGTGCAAAACCCACTATTTATGCAGAGCATGTCTCCTTCTCAAGGGCTTCCTGAGTACCAAAATTAAAAAATGAGATGGCATAGGAATGGAAGGAGAGAGACTACTAGCTGGAGACAAATATAACAGTAAAGGCACTTACCCATGTTTGGTAACATACATGAGACAGCACAGAAATTTAATCTATAAAAGAACAACAAGCATGAGTTTTGAGGAGATTTTTAATTTTTAATTTTTTTTTTTTTGTCCTTTGGCAGCTTCAGCAACACAGTGGTTCTTCGGGCAACTCTGCAGTGAGTTACCCACATGATTATCCACAGGGTCCACACTCTTGTCAGAGACCTTTGATGCACAATGAGGCATTTCACACTTTTTACATTCTGAGAAGCCATCAAATAACTTGTCTCTTATTAAACTCAGGAGCTTACTGAGAGCTCAGATGCTGATGCAAAACTAACTTTAATTTATTCTTTTTCTTCCTATACAACTATGGTAGTAATTATCAATGTTCTTGGATCATTTGCTTTTGATGCATCGTTTTCTTTTATCATAGTAGGAGAGATGAATAATATGGATCTTACTGATGTGAATGGAAATGTTTTACATTGAATTCTTACATTCAGAAGAACTCCTAGGATCAAGACATACTGAGGCAAAGTGCTTTAAGGTATGAAGAGGAGTTGCAGGTTTGGTCTAACATCTGGTACATACTCTGGGAACCTCAAATGAAAAATTATATATAAGCACTATAATACATGTGGATATTAACCATCAGCCTTACTGGTTAGGTGAGACCAAAGCCATGGCAAGATAGATCAACCAGAAAGGTCGGTCACAAGAAGTGAAATTAGCAGTCATAGCTGACAATAGGAGAAGTGATGACATTTCTGTAATTAAGCACCCAAAATCAGCTTTGCATGGGTTTAACAAAAAGATTATTTCTTTGCTTTCAGATAGGTAGATTTTCCATTATTATATGAATAGTGTTTAAAATAGCAGCTGTCTTCTCCAGAAGTGTCTTATTAAATTATATGCATATCCCAATTAGAGATTCCTAGACATCATGAAACAGAAGATGATGATACCCTCTGGTGTCCTCTAGGGACTCTCTGATGTTTGACTGAGGGTATGAGATATGAAAACTCTCCAACATTAATCCATGAAATAGAAAAGTTCATAGGACAGGGAGCTGCAGATTCTTGGCCATTAGGCCATTAGTTGACTGCTCAGGCCCTGTTTGAGTGGGCTTTCTATGCAGTGTTGGTGAACTACGTTCTTTCTGAAGCAATGGCTGTCAGATGGAGGATGTCCTGCTTTCATCCCAGCCTCCTGGCAAGTGAGATTTGGGACACTTGTCTCGCTTCCTCTCATCACCCTGCATTTCAGGTCTGGAATTTCCACCAGATATGATGTACCTCCGTCTAAAATATGTGTGTCCCCAAGTTTATCACCTTTTGAGGGAATTGATTCTTTAGCTGTCTACTGGGATAATTGCCTTTATTTACATTGGCATTATGTGCTCTCCCCTAGGGGCTGTAAGGAATTTGAGTTCCATGCCAGTGGAGAAATAAGTGAAGTGGGGTTTGGTTTTTAGTTAAATATAAATGGTTTCTTTTTTTTTTTTTTTTTTTTATAATGTGAATTATTTTACCAGATTCTGCAGGAAGGACTTTCCTGCTCCTTCAGGTCAAGTGGCAGCTTGGAACAAGAAGCACAGAGACAGCATAAATCTTTTATTTTCCAGATGTTCAAAGAATGCTTTTATGGATATTATTAGTAGTAGCAATGATATAAAAACTACTTTTTTGTTTTCATTATGTTGGAATGACAATGGTGACTGATTTCTTATTTCATAAAAGTCTATATTGCATCCATAAGAATAACCACAGTAGATATTAGATTGTGTATAATGTCCAGTGGCAATGTTATACCATGATCAGTTTGTGTAAAATCATGTCAAGGATGATTACTAGTTTATGGATTACTTTTGCAGGTTGGTAGTTTTACCTGGCTATAGGGCTAATAACTGCTTTATGAGCTGTACCATCTCAAGGACAGATTTATGATAAATCTTTTCCAAGAATGTAATTTACAAGTTTGTTAGGCATTGAAAAGTCAAAAAGAAGAAACCAAAAGATCCAAAAGTGTCGTCATTTTCTATCATGTTTTCTAGGTGGTGTCTTCAGCACCCATCTTTGGTCAAAACACCAATCTGGGATTCTCAGTGACAGTCTCCTGTACAGCACAAGTACAGACATCAAAGAGTGGGTTAGGCTGTAATTCCACTGCCTTAGTGCACAGCCAAGAGTTTTTTGAGTTAAGACACTCTGCACAAAAAGAAAAAACAACAAACAACTGTTATCCTATGTAATGCGAGCAGCTATTAGTAAAAAAACATTTTATTTCTGAGCTTACCCTCAAAAATATTCTGACCAGATATATTTTTAAAGAAAGCTTCTCAGAAATTGTAGTTGATTACACTCTTGGACTATCTTATTAGAAGGACTGTCTGAAATCAGTACTTTGACTTACAATATAGAGGGACAGTATGTTATTTGTAAAGAAAAATTGCTGGAGTGGGATGTGGTTTGCTTACCCTCTTAGATCTTTCGTACCCTATGAACTTGTTATTATATGTTGACAGAGTGAAAGCTAAGGAATTTATCTTCAAACACAAGCCTTATTTTCTTAGAACCTATTTCCAAAAGCCAAGTAAACCTATTTGTCAAATTACTGTAATTATTTTTCATTCCCCTGTCCATAGTGGGAAGTGCAAGTGTGCAGTGTAATTACAAAGGGATTTGTCCACTGAGTAACTTGAGCAAACATCCCACCTGTATTTTCTCCTCAGATGCAGACATTCCAGGTTTAAGCCAGTTAAACAGAGGGAAAATGGTGCCTATTGCAGATTGCATTGATTACAGAGTTACTGAGACGGAGGGAAGTTTCACAGGTGCCATAGTCCCAATTAAATATCTGTTTCTAAGTAAAATTTAAAAAATAAAATAAAATTAGTTCTTTCCTTAGGACCAGCACAATTTCTTCAGTAGAAGTGAAGCAATGCTAAATGTGTCTCAAATGATGATAAGGCATTGTATAAAAGTCACTGATAGCCTTCAAAATAAGGAATGCCTGAGAGGTATGTGACCAAAAGTAAGTCCAGTGCCTTATGTGACCAGTGATGAAAGTGCATACCATTTTTTATGGTCAGTTTAAGGATAATCACTCTGTTTCCTCAAAATTCCTTCAGTTTGCCAGTGACAGGACATCGTTCTCCATGAGGAAACGGAGGCCTTGGTGAAACGGTTAAATAAACATATCGTTATTGTCCAGCTTTAGAAGAGGATATTAGATTACATACCAGGAGAGTGGGCCATGCCTGTCTGCTGCGTTAAAGTACGTCTGAGTCTCCATTTTCCTGTAGCACTATGTTCCGTTTTGATTGCCTACATCTCTCAAGTTTGGTTTATTTATCTAAGTGTTATTTCAATATAAACTCACTGAGATCAGCTCTGCCCTCAGTCCCACAAAAGCAGCTCAGTGGGAAACGTGACTTAAGTGATCAAGGACAGAAGTGAATCCATTACCATTTTCTGAGGTATCTGTGTGTTTATTTTTAGGCTCAGATGTTTTAAAGTCCTTTCAAATAGGATCAGCAGTTTTTATAATGGGAATGCCAGTTATAAGACAGGTGACCAAAGCTTTAATAATCTTTCATGCTAGCAGTGGCAGATCTAATGATTTTTAGCCAGTGAGTATCTTAACAGAAGATTTTTGTGCTAGATGTATGTGTGCATATGCATATAAAAACCATTGAGGTTTAACAAAACAGTACTATACAAACCAAGGATAGTCTCAGTTATTCATTATCAAGATATTATTAATATGAACATTAGATATTTTTATGTTGGAAAGTAGCAAAAAAAAAGGCTATTATCTTGTAAAAGACCTTATAACTTTTCCCATTATTACTTCCTCAAGGTCAGTCCAGGTTGTCCTATACTGTGAGCTTGGTAGCACCAGAACATGGGTATTGCTGAAAGGGTGGGCTACACCTGACATCCTCATAAACCTACCATCCTTATGATGCTGGCCTTAGTGCCCCCACATGCACTCTATCAGGAGATTCTGGCACCAGAGGAGTCAAACTGTGTGTGAAGAGAGTAGGAAAAAGAATCCATATGGGAAGGTGGATGTGAGGAATGAAGAGCAATTCTGGGGTCAGAGTTAATTTGGCGTAGAGACTAAAGGGAGGGCTGGGGTAGAAGAGGGAGAGAGGCAAGAGAATGAGCTTACAAGCTCAGTCAGGGCTGGGTGATTGATTACTGGAAGAAAAATAAAGGAAAGACAGAAATTGAGTGAGAAGAAAATGTGACCCAGGAAAAAGAGGAGAGAAATGATGATGGGCAGGAAACACAGGTGATCAAAGAGGCTGTGTGAACAAAGAGGGAAGGTACAGAAATGGGAAAGCATGAGAAGAGAAAAGGGATTTAGGAAGAAGGCTGGAAGGAGAGACTCAAATGACCAACAGAAATAATGTATATGATCATAGGGGAAGGGCCTCAGATAAGTTCACAGCAATGTTAATGTGAGATTAAAAGGAAAAAGTAACAAAAAATATTCTTCAGTATTTAATTCCATGATTGGCTTTAGCTATCAAATGACAGAAAACAGCTGCATTTCATAAAACAACAACTGGGCTGCAGTTGTAACCTAATCCTTGCATTTGACACTTTGAAAAAAAGTCTTTTCCCTACACATGTGATCCAGTTATATGACCAGTACCACACCAATGAAATCAGTGTGGTAGTAGTATAAACTAAGTTGTTGATAGCTTCTTTTGTCTTCATGTTTTTCCCTTGTATCCTTTGATCAAAAAGACAAAGGACAGGTTTTAAAATGCTGGGCATTATCTTTCTAAGTTAATTTAACCTAGTTTGTTTGTCTCCTCCCCCATCCAAATGTATGTCTCTTTAAATAATAAAACCCTTACAAAAAAGATCAGCTAAGGAATAAGAATAAGCAGTAGGTGAAGATAAATATTAATCAAAAGGTAAATGGTTAAACTTCTTTCAAGAGCTTAAAACTTATGAGCTTGTGCACAGGAATATGGAATCTGAAAGTAGTTTAGCAAAGCAATCAGCAAAGTTCTTTAGATATGCTCATCTACTCCTTCTGTCACATGCCCAGTGTACTAAAGCTAATATCTCACTGAAACAGAAATATTTCTTATGTATAATCCTAAAGATAAAGTCTTCACTGAGGAAGACATAAAAATAAATGAGATGTTATGGGTTTTTTTCAGACCAGCTGATGCGGGACATTCAATGACATCATGCACATTTATGGTGGTGTTTTTCAACCCCACTTGATTTGCAATCATTGTATGAAGGAGTGAAGAGAGCTGAAGTGGGTTTTGAAGCAGTGGACTGCTGCTCACAGATGTTTTGTGGGGTGCAGGACAGAAATGAAATGACAAAATGTGTCCAGTGACAACACATCTACCTTGCTACGTTGTAAATCTCCAAGTTCATTCTCAGAGAAAACATCATGTGCTAAATTACATCCCTACAAAATAAATGTGTTTAAGTTATTATTGTCCTATCTGAAAAAATCTAGACAATAAATTGAACAGACCTCAGTTTATCTTTTTCTGGTGGAAAGATTAAACTGGCTCTGCAACTTCAAGGATACCAAATATTTCCTACCTGATATTTTCCTACCTGGCCACTTAGCCAAAAGGTCTTTTGCTAGTTTATCTACCATCTTCATTTTTTAATCTTTTAAGCAGAAAAAAATATGTTGGTGTGAATTAAAACGGATCAGTTAAACCACACCACACATTTGAGATGAATTAAAATGGCCATAATCTCATAGAGTTCACCTGTACTATTTAAACTGCAAAGCAGATGCTATTTCCATGGTTCACCCCCTACCTTCTGTTGTCCAGAGCAGTTAAAATATTGCAGTGTACTGTACCTCTCAGTCAGCCTGAAAACCCAGGTTCCTTCCTAAATCCCTATGAAGAGGACCCCCAGCTGTGAAAGCAGGGAAAACTTAAACCAGTGTGCCACTTCATAAGCACAAGAAATAAAACCATTGAATAGCAGGAGTCATTAATTCTGATGCTCATGGAATTGCATGTTTACCTGTGAAAACTTTTTTAATCTGACATCCTTAAATTACTTCAGCTCCTACTTTGTCCCAAATGAAATCAGGTTTTATGAAAAATTCTGCAGGTGATTAATTGGTTTCAAAGCCTTTCAAATACGCTCAGTATTTCCACTGATATTAGTCTTCTTTTCACCGGAGAGAAATGAGGTTACTGGAAAGCATATTATACCAGCCTACTTTTTCTGGATTAAACGTGCTTTAAATAAATGTCATTCCCTTTCCCAATCTACAATTTATAATTTCAGAGTGAGAAAACTTATTATCTTCATTGTATCACTGTGTTGTGCAATATTTTTCCATGTCATTTTATAAAAAACAATTTGACATATTAAAATTGGAAATATACTGCTCAGAGACCAAACTCTGGTACATGCACATTGCAATTATGTGCAACTTTATTAGGCATTTCACCAGCAGTATCTAAAGGACTCAAAGCCTCATTAAATAAAGGACTTAGGTGTCTAATGAGACATCTATTTCCTTTTGTGGGATTTGGCAAACTAGGTTCAAATCTGCAATCCAAACTGTTAGGCTCAGCTACTCCCATCCTTGTATTCACTAGACTCTGAAAGCACCAAAGGATTTGACCTTGCAGCTCTTTAATTGCTTAGAGCTGTTGTTCTGAGCATTACAGGAACTGACCTATTTCTGACAGGGCTGAATGGCTTTGTAGCTTACTCAAACCTAACAAAATTATTTCATTCCAGAGACTGCAAGTGAAACTCCAATCCTGTAACCTTAGATACCTACGGCACAGCAGAAATGCTGAGCAGTCAGACTAGGCTGCCTCTGCAGCTGTTGTGGACAAGTAGGTACTTTCAGAAAGCTGTGCCTCTGATTTGGTTTAATAGTCTGCATCAGGATGTGAGGTATTGCAATTACTCCAGTCATGGTACAGGATGTCTAGGAAGGTCATTTCACATTTAGATATCTACATGGTAATATTCGGATGAAACCTCAAATAGGCATTCCCTCCATTTTACAGGGCAAAGTAGGATATCGTGATGGACGTCCCCATGGAAGCTAAGAACAAGCTGGTACATTGAACTGGTGCAGGGCTCTGCAGTACAGACCTGTCAGTTCAGCAGAATTATCTTGTCTACTTGACCACACAGATGCAATCACACTAATGCTCAGCCTCAAGGATTTGTGTGTTCTGTAGTGTTTCATGTCATATCATATTAATACACTGAGTAAATCCTCTACTAGGCCTGGCACAGAAAAAAAGCTCAAAATGTATCCAGCACACCAAAAGGACAAATCACCATATGAAATGCACTTCTTAATGCTTTTGACAAAAGTGTGGCCTCATACTCTTTTTCTTATCATCACAGCTCAAATACTAGGAGTCTGGGAAGAGTCTGAAAGCCTGGACCACCTTTCTGTTTCCCAGAATGAATCCAATGGGAAGCTGCCAGCAGGAGCCTCCCAATCTTCCTGTGCTGCAAAGACCATGAGAATTATGGTCCAGAAGAGTTGCAAGTGAAAGCCTGACTCTGCAGCTTGGCACTCGCTGGAGCATGAGTCCTAGGCCCCGCCTAACAACAGCTGCTGCACACAGATGGAGCTTGGGTAACAAATCCTGTGTCCTTGTACCGCAGCTGGGGATATTGAGAACATCATGGAGAACATGGAGATTCAATGTACCATATAAAAAATTATCCTTTAGCATTAGGAAAGCTGTCATACTGATTTAGCCACCCTAGTATCAATAAGAAAAGGAAATGTGGTATTAAGGACACAAACACACAGTGCATCCAACACTGTTCAGTAATGATAGAACAGGAGAAACCTGCTCTCTTCTATCCCCTTTTGTGTTTTGTAACACTGAATAAAAACTGTCTCAACAATTCATAACCCAGCACCATACCAGTATGCTCAGCTATGAGGAATATGTTCTGGTCTCAAAAAAAGAGATCTTACAGAAAATTCTTTAGAAAGGTAATCTGTTATGGACATAGCATTAAAATATATTTATAATCGTAGGCTCCTAGCCAGTAAATGATAATTTATTTTAGTACAACTGTAACCCAATTTAATGCCCCAACAGATAGTGAATGCTGAGTGCCAGGAAAAAAACACAACAAATTATTTCATGATTGCACATTTTCAGGTGAAGGTTTGTTTAAGGAAAGATGGCACCATTCATCTTTATTAGATCATCAAAAATGACTTCAGGAAAACTTAGGGTAAGATCCAAAGAGTGTAGGTGGACAGACCTCCCAGGAAATCAGTGGAGGTCTTCGTGTTCATCACAAATGATCTGGCTCAATGAAACCATTCTCAATTTTATTCTGTGATGCTGCTTTATGAGTTTGTTCTGCTTCTTTGGAAAGAGGTGCCATAGCTTGGCTGTGAGGTGCATGAGAAAGTAGGTGTTAAGTTCAACATGTATGGGAACTCTCACAGACTTGTCTTTCCTTGACCAGGTGTGAAAGTCTGCTGGTTTCTTTCTCTAGTCTCTTTCTTCTGGACATACTGCAGTTAATAGCACACATGAAACAATTCATCTGCAAGTTTCAGCAGGTTTAAATATTGCTAAGTATTTTTTGTTAATTTCCCATAATATTTTCACACTGTAAAAAGGATTTTCTTTTTTATTGTAACAGATTATTGCACACTGCATGTTCCTAATTACCCTGCTCTATAGATTTCTCTTGTTTGTTAATATTAAAAGCCTTATTAAGTTCCTCTCTATCAGCTTATGGTCTGCACATATAGTCAAAGGGTTGGCAAACTTGGCATAGAATAAATGTCACTTTTAAAATACATTACAGATAGAGTAAAGGGGAGGTTAAAAAAAAATAGAGATTAAAGTGTTGAGTAAATGTCATGACTGCCAGAATCAATTGAAAATGAGCATTCTTGCTGGCCTTAGCTGGAATGAAAAGAGACTCCTCCTCCCCCAAGCCTGATCCCAGAGGACTACAATCAGGATGGTACTAATGAGCAGAAAACTCACAAGGTAGGGGTGATGTTTCCTTCAGAAACACTATATGCATTGGTTCCCTGAGCCCCCTAAGGACCTAAAATCTGTTATTGTTCCTCCTGGGAGGTCCGTTTACACTTAACACACATCTGGCTTAATTAGGTTGACAGCTGCTGCAGGTACTATTGGACAAGGTCCAGGCATCAGAGTGCATTAGCATTTGTTTAATGGTTTAACCTTTCATAATCTGATCTCTACTACGTAAATGAACCAGAGAGATATCTTTTATTACTTGTTAATGTGTTGTGTGTGTATGCACATACACACATTCACACAAACATGCAAGCAATCCACATCAAATGTGTCCCACTGTACAGTGAAAATCAAAATCTTTTCAAACTGTAAACTTTTGATTAAATAAATCCAGTACAAATGAAACAAAAATTAACAAGATTAACAGTGAAGACAGCAGCAATCACACTGTATATAAAGAGAGAATAAAATTCAATTACATTCATGTATGGAAAGCAGCCACTACATATTCACAACCATATTTTTGTTATGGTTTTCATGTTATAATTAAAAAGAAATAAACCTGAACAGAGCAAAAGGGATTATAGTTTTTGCTGCCTACATAAATGAAGCCAACATAGAAGGTGGTCCAGTGCAAACTCATGCCTGGCAATAAAGCTCATGTTCTTCAAATTTTTTTAACTAGATCTAATGAACAATTTTGGGGCCTGATTCTGCCCCCGGTTAAAAACAGAATAATTCATTCAAAGTCACTGGAAAGAATCTGGTTTTACACTTGTGTACCCGAGGGAAGAATATGGCTCAAATGATTAGGCATGTGTTTTGTTTTCTCAGGAGAACCCTTTCCCTGTATCCATTTAAAGTACTTTTTTCACTTTTAAATATTCTTTTATGTCTAATTGGCTTCTTTCCACAGTAACTCCCTGTAAAAATAGCCTTTGGCAATGCAGCCAACTACAGCACAAGCCCAAACCTTATTGTATCATTGAAAGCAAAACCAAATCCAAAGGCACCTTTCCAAATCAAATCAGCTTTCTTTATACACCGATGTGTGCATTTACCTGACAAATTATTGTTCACCTTTCTAGTGACTCCCAGACTGCAATACTCCACATGTTTGGAGACTTTAAACATTAAAACAATGAAAATCTTTGTATGGTGAAGAATCCCATTTAAATATGAATAAAGCCAGCACTTCAGAATGTTGTTTTTTTCAGCATGTGTTCTTCAACAGCCTTAGCATGTGTCAGATCTCCTCTATGGCTTCGTCAAGATAGAAGAGAGGAACCTTCTGTAATTGCCACGTAATGAGATATTTTTTTGGCTGAGGTACTGCAGTTTTGTGCTGACTGCCAAGAAGCAGAGGTTTGAGTGCTGATACAGAACCCGTCCCAGGGCTGGACCCTTGTTTTAAGAGATGTGCTTGGATTTTCACCCTTGTGGGACATTTTGTCATTGCCTGCCCTCTGTGGGACTCTCTTAGAGTGCAGTGTGACTTGGTGACGCAGCTCAGAGTACTAGCATCACCCAATAGTGAGTGCATGTGGAAACATGATTAGAAACAGTCCATATATTGAACATCTTTAACTTCCCTATTTCACAGCAAAAGCATAGAGACCACATTCTCCAGTCTCATGCATACTATGTTTTCACACTCTAATTCCTTTTTAGAAAGGAATTTTCTTCTCTGTTTAAGTGAGTAAAATTCTTTATGAGCAGAGTAAACAAAGCTTTAATGAGAGTATTACGGTTATTGACTAGATCAGGGTTTCAGGCCCATTAGACAGCTGCTGTCCAAGTGCTTTGGTGCTCACAGTGCTTGTTATTTCATGTGTAAACTCTTTTAAGCCATCTCTAAATCATGCAATAGAGTTTGGTACACAGGCTCTTGTGCTAGCAGAGTAACGGCTATGCTGGAAAATCCACCCTGGGGCACAGAAGACCATGAGAACTTAATGCAAGATGTATCATGATGCACCCTTGCTCAGTTCCAGCAAGTGTCACATATTTATATTAATGGGTGGGTTGTGTGTGGACGGGAGTGGGACAGAGCAACAAATGTAGCAGGAGAGGAAAAATAGACTTTCTTTTTGGGAAAATGAAAATATGAAAAAAAAAAAAAAAGTATATATATATAGTAGCCTTTTCTTTCCTGGATAACACAAGTCTTGCCAAAGCATGTGCTTGTTAAAAATAGTCACAGGATTTTCCCTAGTCATGCTCACACAATGTCATCTGCTGGCAATGATAATGTCGTTTCCTGTATAATTTCATATCCTTTGTACTGGCACATTTAAAGGATGTTTTGGGGAATCTTTTTGTCTCCATTAAACAGTGCCCAGTTGCACATGAAATATACCTTTGAGACTGGTTGTGGTTTCCTGCTGAACCTGTCTGCTAGTATGGCAGCTTAAATTTTTCCACAGATGTTGGTTTTGGTTTTTTGAGTCGTTTTTTGTTTGGTTGGGTTTTTTGTTTTTTTTTTTTAGGGGAGGGGTTTTTTGTTTGTTTTTTTTGTTTTTGCTTTTTGGGGTTTTTTTTTTTTGGTTTGGTTTCTTGTTTGTGAAAAGCTGTTGCTGAATATTAACAAAAAACAAAGGAAAACAGTGTTTGATGCCACAGTCTGATAGCATTTGGACTCCATAGCTTTGTGTTCAGGAGGAGTTACAGGAAATTGATTTGGAACTTTTTAAATGCTTGAAATTAGCTACATACTTAAATACTTTGCTGAATTGTTGCCTCACCCCGAAGACAAAACAGCTCACTATAATCTCTTGGTATCAGATTTCCATTCCCAGCCTCCTTGAAAAATCAATGTACAGCATGAAAATCAATCCCTACTCAAATTGTGACTAAAAATGTTTTAATTTTTGAAGAAAATTTGCTACTAAGAAGATAAAATCCAACTATGTTATGAGATGGCCAAAGTATAATCCTACAATTCATCTCTATGTCTGATGGTTTACCTAGGTTTGTGTTGTGTGCTTCTGCTTGTGCTTGATTTTTGAAAGGACTTGCTAACTTTTATCTCCTAACATGTACTATTGTGTGCATTTACTACAATTAAAAACAGAATCAAGAATAGTTTTTAGGTTATTTCTAAAGGGGAATAAAATATATTGCCTATAGTTTACAAGTGGAGAAAAGGAGGTACAGATGGCTGAAAGCAGTGTGATTAAGAGCTGTGGGTGGTAGATGAAGGAGGGAGAGAGAAGCAGGTCTTTTAAGACCAGGTCTAGTGGTTAAGTACATTGTACTTAAGTACATTTCATTAGAAATCCTGAAAATCACTATGAGGTGTCATTAACTTCCATTGGTTACCTGTTTTACCAAGGAAAAGCTCCTTAAACAGTCTGTGTCTCTCCTATGACATAAACGCCTTGATTTTGTGTGCTAAGTCTTTTATTCTTTCTGATCAAGGTCAGTCTTTCTAGAGAGCACAGAGTGACTGGGTGCACCATGAAGGGATGAATAATTTCAGTAGGTTTACCCAGTTCACATATCTGTGGAAAACCACTAAAATCCATGGTGGGTACTTTTCCACTTTGTCGTAATGATTGTAAAGCTTTTTCAAGTGTTCCTTCAAAATAAATCTCAACCATGACTATAAAATTTGTGTATGGCATATACATATATGTGCAAGTATATAGTATAATTGAACTATTTTTTAGTGATAAGATTGAAGTTTGTTCCTTTTCTTCAAGTTATGGTTTTTGCCTGTGAGCTTCAAGAGAAAGAAAGTATACATTCAGGTATGAAACTTTATGAAGAAAAAAAATGAGAAATGGACAAAAGACTGGATGCGTTATGCAACAGAGAAGAAAGAATTGAAAATTATCCCAGAGTATAAAGACCTGCAAAACAAAAAAAGGTTATGACATTTTGAGAAGTACCTTCTGGAGAGAAAGGATGTATTTAAGGGACATAATCTCACAGTTCTTGTATCTTTTCTAATAAGTTTTTTTTTTTTTCTGTCAATGTTGTTAGTTGGCTGCTTCAGTGACCAAGAGCAAGAGTCCTGGACAGTTGGTGTAAACCAGATTAGAGACCCTCCTCATTCTGAAATGGAAAACAGATGGCAGGTTTGAAAATATCAGTCATGAGCTGGCTCTCTCCCACATATTTAAAATATTACATTAAATATCTCTAAGGGAAAGTTAGTAATGAAGATGGTGCACTATATTGGTGAAAAATAACATTAAGTATTTCCTGAAAATCGCTTTGCATAATAGCGAGATTATATTGAAAATTTAGTTCCAGTATTAGCAGGATAATTGGTATTATGAGATTAAGCAATTTTGTATAAAACCATCATATGACAGTAAACTGTGATTCAGTTACAACAGTTTGACACCTGCCTGAGGACTATGGGGTTAGTGAGTCAAATTATTAATTCCTCCTGCCGAGAGGGGTCACCAAACATGACCCATCTAACTAGCACACTTCTGGAGATCAAATACAACAATAAACATTTCTACGACATAGTAGCTCTTTTACTAGGAGGTCAAAGAAGATTCAGATGTCTGTTAACTTTGTGGGGAAAGGTGTTGCAGAGGGGGAAGGGTTATAAATCACTCAGCTAATGTCCTGTGACAGTGTCATTCCATGGGCAATCATCTTCAGCTGTGTCTGTTGCCAGTCTCTGGGGGAAACAGAATTACCAAAAGAATAATTTTAAACCCCATAGCATTTAAGTAAAAGAAAAACAAATATGTGCTTTTCCCTGAGAACTAACCTTGGGCTTTGGGCTAAAATACTCCACTACTTAACTGCTTTCACTTTACTGAAATCAACCAATAAGCTGTAGACTAGTGATAAATTAGATGTATTTGTACACTGCCTCAGCCCAACACAGGGACACAAGATCTTGGCTGGCTCTTCACACAATGCTCACTGATAGTTCTAAACTATAAAGTAGGGCAGGGAGTCCTCAAAAGGCTGCCTTTCCCCATTAATCCATAGGCCTGTGGGGGTAAAATGAGTGTGTGGAGATAAGATTTTTAACAGCAGGACTGTTAGAAAGTTGAAATTCCTGCTACTTTTTCCCGTTTTCAGCTTCCGTGAAAAGACTTCATGGGGAAAGCTTCTCACCGTATGAAGGCAACCACATATTATAGCTGTACCTACTTCAGGCTCTGGCAAGAGCAGTTGGCTTGCTGAGGCAGTCTTGTGTTCCCTCTGCCCATCCCCAGCAGCTGTCATGGGGCAGAAAATGGGGATTGCAGAGGGATCTGATTTTTTGTACTGGGACTGTCACCACAGACTTTAGTTAAGTGAACAAACTGAAGGGAATCTTTTTTGTTGTTGTGTTCCCAAGATATGATGTCTTGTGCATGCTTTTTCTGTCTAAAGAGGGTAATGGCAACTTCTCTTGCTCTGGACCTCTGGCTGTTACTGTGGCTCAGATTTTTCATTACTGAGTTTAGTGCTTCAGAGCAAATATTACCATCAACAGTAGAAAAAAAAAAAGGACACATTCTTCTGTCTATCATGAAACATGGTCATATTAAAATATGAACTTGAAAAAATGAACTCCCTCCAATTTAAAGGTGAGGCTTAGGAAAATATTGTTACTGGATCTCAAAACTAAAACAAAACAAAACAAAATAACCCCCACCCCCAAAAAAACAAAACAAAAAAACCCAAAACAAAACAAACCAAACCTACAAACAACTGTAAATATCTGGAAAGTGATAGGTTTAGCTGACTCTGTTTTGTTTTGTTCTTATGTGGTGGAATGAAGGCTACTGGTCTCTTCATTGCACTGAAAAGCAACGGCTTCTATACATTAAGTCATGCCCAGAGCCTAAACATATGCAGCTCGTTCAGCAAAGAGAGGACTACAGATATGGTGGCAGCTACAGAGCATTTGATCCATCCAGGCCTGCCGTGGCACAGGCCACAGAGTTAGGGTGAAGAAACAACAGTCAACATTGTCATTTTACAATTTCGTACCTCATCTTAAAATACATGTATATATTTATTCTCATCTCTCTATGTTGATAGACAGTAATATTTAAGAGGGATATAAGTTTTTATCATCCTCCAAGATTTCCAGTGAAGTATAATTTGATACAACCATCTGGGTTGTTTGGACTAGTCTTTTTCTACAGATAGCGTTTCTCCATTTGACTTTACAAAGCCAACAATTACATAAGACAAACACTATGAAACTCTCATGTAGGTAAAAAGATTTAGAGCCACATGCTCTCTATGTCATTGTTTATTATTACACAGGAAGCACATAGTTTCATGTCTCTTGAATTTGGGCCACCATCTTGAGGACCAGTAGATCTCATCTGTTCCTCAAAGAGGAGTCAACCAAATGTAGAAGATGGAACAACAGATATGAAATCTTGCTCTTTCCCAGAAGGTGGTTTTCTTCCTCTTTTGTTTTGCCAGGATTACATATTTTCTCACCTACCATGGAGGATAAAATCTGGTTTTATGCAGTTAGTTAACATATTAGCCTTTGTGACACTAAAAATAATGCATTTAACGTTTGTGACTATGTGCCCAGTGTGCAAAACCTTATTCATCATTTCCCTACACTCAGACTAGGTTTAAGGGATTCTGAGTGCAATTATAGTGTCAACTGGATTAATACAATTAGTTAAAAAAGCTGTGATATTTCATAAGCTGCTCCTGAAGCCTGTGGGTTATGGACCCAGTGAAAGCCTGTGGAAGTAAGGGTAGGATGTGAAAAGTTGTTTCAGTTATATTCAGTGATAAAAGTAACAAGAAGCATTAAATATTGAAAACTCAAAATGGTCCATGACGGTCATGAAATCAGTCGAAATAAAACAATATAGATTTACAAGACGAATGAATGAGATGATGAAGCAAATGAGAAATACACCTATTGCAATAACAGATAGGACCTCCAAAAATGCAGAGAATTTTGGATGTGGTGGGAAGATTGAAGCACACCTGTCATACAACAATTGCCTTTTGAAGCTGTGTATACATACAAGTAGGAACAAAACTTATGTGCATATTGAAGGTGCTGTGAACATAAGAGAAGGCTCAAATATATAATTAATATTTATATTAATATTTATAAAATATAAAATAAATACTTCGCTGAGAAACCTGCTAAATTTAGGACTATTAACATTTCTGAAAAGGTATTATTTTTCTGATATTATGCTTAATGTATAAAATGCATTGAGTGCAATGTGCCAGCAACTATCTGCTTGCAAAAGCACGTGTTTTTAAAGTGCAGAGAGAAACCACTGTATTACAAATAAAACAGGACTAGGACAGATTAAATGGCTCAGTAATAGTCCATATATTCTGCCTATAAAAATAAAAGCAATAGATGCAATAGTCTTCAATTCACAAATAAAATGAAATTACTATATTTTGAGATTCTTCCCACAGTTTCTGTTATGAAAGTATTTTCTCATTTAAACAAAGAACAAGTTGTCCAAAACCTGATAGGTTTGGAAAAGTAAAGAACCTAGGTATTTTGATGAGGAAGGGTTTCTCTAGGTTAAATTAGTCATAACTTGTTCTTGGAAAAACATACAAAGAAAGGATAAGTTAAATTCTTCTGTAATATGCATGTAGACAAGAACTGCATTTGAAGATTAATTATCTCATTATTTTGTTAATATGCTGTAATTAACTGAGCTATAGCACTGAAATTACTAAATGTGGGATTACTATTCCAGATTTGAATTAGCTTGTATCTCAGAAATGTTCTTCACTACACCTCAGCTTTAGGACATAAGCCTAATTAAATTACCACTTTATTTGCTGCAGCTGCTTCATAAATTTGCACTTCAAAATAGTTCCATCATTCACCATGTCATTTCCTGTGTTTTGTAATTATTGGCTGGTAAAAAATTAAACCCAAGGAGTTTAACAATAGCACAGTAGCTTTTCCTTACACTCAAATTAGGCCTAAGGGATTCTGAGCGCAATTATGGTGTTGACTGGATTAGTACAATTGGTTGAAAATGCAAGGATATTTCATCAGCTCATCCTGAGGCTTGTGGATTATGCCCAAGAAAATGAAGATTTAATTTCATCTAAGTTATTTCCATTATTTCTAAAAAAAATAAAAATATACCCAGAAAGATCAGTAGCTACACAGGTCCAAAACAGAACAGACTGAATGAAGCAATATCATTGGGATTTTCATGATTATGTTCAAAGAAGTCAGGATTTCAGCTTAATCTGCACTTCTTCCAATGTAAGAAACACACTACATTAGGTTTTGTGGGAGTTCATATTTACTTTGCAGATACTTTAAATAGAATTTGTATATTTTTTCTTACTTTCTCATTTCCAGTATTTTACTATTACTTGTGAAACTGCTAAAAGAAAAGGAAAAAAACCATAGAGCTTCCTCTTAAAGCTGGATATGAGAGAATAGACCTTACTAATATCAAGCTTACTTGAACTTTTGCCTTTTTTAAGAGGTTACATCTTAAAGGGACATATTACCATGGCAGTTTGCCACAGATCACTGCTCCTGTAGTACAGTCAGGTACGGGCAGCTGTGCTTGTCTGGTATTTTAATACCTGACTGCTTCAAGTCAGATGTCATTCCAGAGCTATTACCATTACTCAGAAATAGTTGGAATGATAGCTGTAGGCAGTCTACCATTTTCAGGAGAGATATTGGTTTCTGGGTAGTCCTGAAATGTGCAAAGCCATGCTATAGTATTTCTTCTAGACATGATTTCAATTACAGGACCTTGTTATCAGACCCCATTGGCATTCTTTATAATCATCTGCTGTATGCAAAGATGCAATATCATTAAAATGACATTATTATTCATGAATATATTTGGAAAATCTCATTCATCATACATCCTTCAGAAAAACTAAAATAACAAATATAAGCAAGGTCATTCATCTTTCCGGGATGTTGCAAATTTGAAGCATCATGACTAACCACGGTGCTCTGCTTATAAAAACACTTATTTTCATTTTTATATTTTGTGGATTTTGGGTCTTTTTAATGCAGTGGACAGAATGTTGTCTCCAACTATCAAAATAAATTGTGGATCTTCTGTGCCATTTTCCTGAGGCAACAAACATCCTATCAAAATTGCAGGTGGGGAAGCCCTCTTCCCACAGGAAAAATGATTCAGGATGTTTCTACAGAGGGATTTCTACCTTATAAGCTCTTTACCTTCATGGTATCATCCAAAGGTCATTCGAATGGAGCAGAATACATACATTTGTAACAAGAACCACAGCGGTACTGAGACTTTTCACAGCTAAGAAATACATGGACAGTCTTCTCAAACTATCGTAAAACATTCCTGCATAAAATTAATAAAAAAGTTTGGAAAGATGTTTATTAAAACATATGGGAAATGTAGGCAGTAAGAATGGACCCTTTTAAAGAAATTTGACTTTTTACAGAAATTGGATTAAACAAAATATCTGTCAAGCTTAAACCTTCAGTTGAGTCGTCAGTGGCTACAAGTGCCACTATCTCAGTATACACCAGTTGTGCCTCAGATCTTTCAGTTTTTGGACACAAGCCTGATAAAGAAAGATAATCAAGTACTCATACAGATATGTATCATCTCAGAGATAATGTTCAGTATTGGATAAAAACATGCTACTGATGGATAGATATAGGAGGTTCTCTGCGTATTTTTATTGCCAGGAAATCCAGACATAATCTTCATCCTAGTAAGCAAAGCACATGCAACAAGACTAACTTTTAGTCTTTTGAGGATGTCACCACGTAAATATATACTCATTACAAAAACTGCATTATAAAACCCTTTGTATTTCTTGAATGACTAAAACACTTCCTTTATAGTAATTCTGAAAATCCTCTTTCAGAAAAAGTAAAAGGAAGTAGCAGGCATCAGCAAACCTGTCTCAGAGGGATTTCAGAGTGTCAATCTCTACCTTTCTATCTCTAGCTAGCTGAGATAGAATCACAAAAATCCATTTCTGAACACTACTGCATTTTTGGACCAGTTTAGATCCATATCTGTACATGGATTTCACAGTTTAGGGTAGTTCTTTTTAGAATAAATGAAAACTTTTTCCAAACTGGAAGTTTTGTGGTTTTTTGTTTTTTTTTTTTTTATCATGAGTTCTTTCCCCTCCATCTAAAAAAGGATATTAATCCTATTGATAAGAGCTTCAATATATAGTCCCCTGTGATTTTATACTCTTGTCCATGGACAGGAAACTGATGTCAGCAGTATGACCACCAAATCTGCTATATTCTGTGTCCAGAGATCACAACTGCTGCAAGTTAATTAATTCCTATACCTCTGTAATGGATACTGCTCTGTTGATAGCATATTCAATTAAAGAGTTGATGAAAGAGATGCTGTATGCTGGAAAAGTGAAAAAAGCAATAACAATAGTTATAAAAAGTACAATATAATATGGTGAATGCAATTTGCTCAATATACTTAATGTTGTCTATAAAAAATCTAATCCCATTCTCACCAGGGAAGCAGGCTGTGATGTGTGCACTATCTATGGAGTTTATCAGTAGCTTAATGTGACCAAACAAAATTAATTCCTCTGCATCTATTAAAAATATGCCAAAAAGATGTTATTTCTGGGTGGACTTCTTGTATGAAGGCAAAGAAATACAGACAAACATTAGGTTTGTGTATATAAGCACATTCCATAATGTTCAGCATGTAAAGCTTTTTAATTTTCCCTCCCATATTCAAGATGACATGGGAAGACATCCAACTCCTAATTTCTTATTCTTCTTAATTATGCTCTACATGTGCAATGTGGTAGTTAGTGGTTAGCAGTGAAAAAGTATTTATGCCTAAAAACCTCCTTCAGAATTGAAGCAAATTTCTTGGTTATTTTCTTTACCATCCAAAAAATAAGGAAAGCAGGAGGGGGAATATACAATGGATATATTACAATATTACATGTTTTTATGTTTTTCTGGGTGTTAAATATTTTTGAAACTTATTATGTGTCAGGTTTCTAAGATGATGAACAGGAAAATTCATTTGTTTTCCATGTCTCAAAGGACATGACAGCATGCTAAATCAGCCCATTAAATCTCAGTGGTGCACATGCTGCCTTCTGAAAAGCTTTTCTACCTCTGATGAACCATGTGCTGATGAAAATCTCGTAAGTATGTGTAAGAATGGCAAAAAATTGTTGATGCTGAAATGACAGCAGAAAAATTATTCAGAAAGGCTCACTAGTCTGCAGTGGCTGACATGCCTGTCCAGACTGTACAGCACACAGACATGGCCACATCCTGACATCCATGGCATCTCTGCCTGTGTCTGAGGAGGGAAAGGAAGATGTAAAAGCCCTTTTACCTTCTCCCAGGCAAATCCAGACCCACCAGGCCTGTAATTGGGCCCAGTGTAAGGACTTGAGCTCTCACTGATCCTATGTTGCCATATGTCCCCCTTCCCAAGCTGTCCCGTGTTGCCATCTGTCCACACGCCAGCCCAGCCATTCAGGGCCATCTGCTTCTGCCTGACCCATCCCACGGGGCCAGCTGTCTCGCCCCTCTCCAGGCTGGTGCAGCCACACACCTTTTCTAGAGGTACACAAATTCCTAACAGCAATGGATAAACATCAGCTAAAAGGGACAGAAAGCATGAACAGTGGTTTAGAAAAATCAATTTGTTCTGTCTGCATTTCTTAATCAATGCCTAGTTCAGGTTTCAGAATGAAACCTCTTCCTGCAATTTCTCAGAAGTTTTGATACTGACATTTTATTAAAACTCTGAGCTCAGGTGACAGAATTGGAACTGAGCAATGGCGGGAATCGTTTTTGCAACGTGCCATGTAGGAGCTCATTTTGGAACACAGGGAGTTTGCAAATCTGTTCATGAACCTTCGTAAAAGCCTGGCTTTGAGTCATCTGAGTTATTAAGCTCATCTCTAATGCAATACCATTAAAGTGGTGGCACACAAGGAAATAGTCTGAGTCTACAAAGCTATATTTAAACAAATGAGTGGAAAAAAAAATGGAAATATTTTTTGATTCCTGTGAAAAGCCAAATTCTTGGTCACTGTGGGCACTTAGCTCTATGTAGCTGAGGGATGTGGGGAGAATTTTCCACTTTCCAGTTGCATATTCTCACATACCAGCTCCCTACTGGGACAAAACACAGGCATGCACCAGCTGTCCCTCCTTCTTCCCTCCCACCTTCCCACAATCTGATTTTTGCGGAAAAGAAAAACTGGAGGTGTGGGTTGGACAGGAGCCATCATTTTTCCTAGCAGGTAAGTCTAGACATAGCTTATAATACCCTTCATACCAGTTCTCTTCCCTCATTTCCAATCTGTAGCACTTTTTTACTCACTTATATTGAATATTTTAAGTGCTCAAGTTTGATCGATGCCATGGAGAAATCAGTGTCATTATTGCTACAAAATATTTAGGGAGGGATTGTTTCAACATTTTGGCTCTTTAGCCAATAAAATATTTTCCCTGAAATGATGGAAGTTAAAATATGAGATTTTAAATCCCATATGCATTGACGTAGATGCTATAACTTCTGCTGATTTCAGTAGGGCCAAAAAGCTACCCTGTGGTAGGTATTCTCAATCTTTCCACATACTTAATCTATTTAGGTGGTTTTAATATTATCCTGGTACCAAAGATACAAACAGTAATCTGATGCAAATTGGAGTGATCAATTCCATTGGAAATTAGAGTATTATTAAACCAGAAACAAATAAATCTTTTCCTCAATTACTTTCATGAGGTTAAGATTAGATATCTGTGGTTTAGGTCACAGCTGTATTCTTGCTCTGGACTCTATAGTAGAGATCTTGGGTGGTTGTCAGATATTATTTTGGCTTAAAGATGCACAAAGAATCTTAAAATGATTTCACAATGTGTAATAAGGATTGATGAGTTGCACTGACAAACTAAAATTTGTACTTTAAACATTAGCACCATATGTTGTTAATCTTAAAAAGAAATTTATTCTTTAGAAGAAAATCTTCTGACTATATTATGTCCACCTCAAAGAATTAACTTGTTGCTTTCTTAAAAGATTGCTGATGAATATTGGAATATGGCTCTGTATGAAGTTACAGCCATGATAAATGTGAGATTCCATTGAAAACACTGTCTGACCCCAGACTGTAAGTCATTTAGTTAGAGCAAAAAAGAATGAGGCATTACCTATGCAACAAGATCATATGTTACTAGTTACCTCAGAAAGAGATATTTACAGCTGAGATACTTCAGGTGAAAGCAGGGAATGGTGAAAGAACATCTCACTAGACCAAACACTGCTCCTTAGCCTTTGGTCAAAGTCTGACCTCAGATGAAGCTGAAGCCATTCTGTTTAAGAGTATAGCTGAGATCTGACATCATTTCTCCCAGAGGCGAGTATCCACAGCACCAGCTATGGCTGTTTGCAGGCCCTGGCACAGAAGCTAAGCTGAGCATAAAGCACACATGAAACATGGAGCAAAACTGGTGAATCCCAGTGACCAATTTACTGGCAGAAACCCACTGCTTTAGCTGCTTTTGCATCAGAAAACCAAACCAAACACAAAGCTGTTGCTTTCAAAGTTTCAAAGCTGCCACAGGTCAGGACATGGGGAGTGTGCACTGCCTGCCTGCTGTGCTGGCAGCAGATTGTATGGCCACGGCAAGATAGAATTACTCACCAAAGAGCATGTGGTAGGTTTTGATAACATATGAACAGATGCTATTGAAACCTACCCAATGCTTGTGCAGTTCCAGGGAAGAGTGTGAAAAAGGCAGGAAGAGGAAAAAGAAAATCCCAAGATGTGGTAGAGGTACATTGTCAGTCATTTTGCTACTATAAATATGAACAGCAGGTAGTCCATTAAGCCCAGCATTTTCACTGAACAATTGGAGCTCTGATAGCCATTAGAAGAAGGTCATATTTAATAGCTGTTGACTCCCTCAACTCTTTCTTCTACACTACATTTAAATGACTTTTTGGCAAGTGAACTGAATTTGTTTCTCCTGCACAGGACTAGAAGAGGGGATAGAGAAAGGAGTTTATTTTTGCAGAACTGGATCCCTTGTCACCCACTCCCCTCTGAATCTCAGCTACTATCTGCTAAGTCAAAATGAACTTTAATAAATGAGCTGAACTCATTAGCTATGTGAAGCTCATGCTTACAGTCATATGATTTTAAAATGTGTGTCTGCATCTTGAAGAAGAACAGAGCTTGACATAATTTCAGTTATCAAATACTGGTAATTGACACAGAGACAGGCTGTGCTTTACACTGGGTTATAATTAATCCACTTCAGTGACCTCAAAGGCTGCACTTCTGAGAAATCTACCACTTACGTTTTGATTCTTTGTCAACTACTGCAGCAGACATAAATTACAAATGAGGTACTAATGAAGTATTTCATCACCTGTTTACCTTCAGTGATCAGTTCCCTTACCCTAATTTACAGGAGGCACAATTTTTTTGAAGCTACTGTCAGCTGGAGATGCCTTTTCCTCTGAGTAGTTATAAATTAACACATAGCTGTGCTTACTCTCACCAGGTCTTTGTTCTGGTTTTAAAATACTACAGCATAGGAGGAAATAAGTTTATGCTTATAAACTGATAAAATAAAAAGTTGCATTTTCTTCTGGTCTCTTCTTTCTTTAAAGACTCTAAGTAGAAGGAAATTCCCTGATGATACAAATACACCAAATCCTACTGCACTGAGTGTGACTGTGTCTATTTACCTCAGTAGGGCCTTTCACTCATGCAGGAACTAAAACTTGCCATACTACCAAGCACTTGGAGTGATCTTAATATGCATGTCAAAGAATCACCTTTGTATTCTGAGGTATTGCGACTGAAATCCTAACATTATGCCTGTGATGCTCACATAACTACCTTTAATTTAAAATGTCAGGGCTTGATTCCCACATGCAGACTGAAAAAATGTGGAGTAAGAGATAATTTGTGGGGTAAACAACAACTTGACTTTCAGAGGCTGTCAGGTGAGGCATAGCCATACCAGCTGCCTTGTCCTTGTCCCAACCTGCTGCTCTGATGCCTGCAGGCTGCTCCTGATCCCCTCCTGCTCCTACCAGAGGTTCCTTTCAGTCCCTGTAGTACCTTCCAGTAGGCTGTACACCATCCTCCTCCATGATGGAGTCTATTTTTTCTCCTAGACACCAGCCATTTTACCGCTACTTGTTCATCTCAGCATCATGATCAGTCTTCAACTTCTCCCTGCTGGCAACAGCAGTTCTCCTACTCTATGATCCCACTTCCACTGTCTTCTCCCTTTTTTTGGCTAATGTGGGGCCTGCAGTAGCTGTCAACCCAAAAAACATAAGTATTCTCCCTGTTTTTAACATGAGTGCTTCATATTTTATCATCTTTTCTAAGTCAGGAAAAAAAAACAGATAAATCTCCTCATGTCTTTCCAGAGACCTAAGAGGAAGAGTAAAGAAATTTAATTACAGTGATAGGTATATATAATTTGTGAGTTCTGTTTGATACTGTCCACTTCACGTAGAAGCTACTAATGGACTCACAGTTGGCTTGAGTTCAGGACAAACTCACTTTTCAAGTCTGAACCAAAACAGTGAAGGTACTATTCAACAGATCATCTGGATTTCGTTGCACATTGAGGTGGAACAGGAGGTTGCCTGACAAATGAGAATAGAACACAGTTGTTTATTTTTTGATGAGGTCCTTAATTGGCTCCTTTAGGGAGTGAATTGAAGAAAAGAGAGAAACAGCCAGGCTCCCATGTTCTGGAGAGGGAGGCACTATGCAAAAGATGGGGGAAGATGAACGATCTTGAGCAATGCAGGGCCTCTCACTCTGCCAGACATGAGGCAATGAAATGTACTTAAATGTACAGTTTTGTCTACATGTGAAAATTTCCTGCAGTAAATAAAGCCATGAGTTATTGCTTAAAGAAAATTGCAATCTTTTTCTTGGTTTACCTCCAGTGACATAGCATCCTTGAAAAACCAAGCTGCAAACCTACAGCACCACATAACTGGAGCTGAGAAGGAAGTATAATGAAGGTACTGGGGAACCCTGGGGCTCAACACCAGCAAAATGGCCCTGGGCTGCCATACCACAGAGTGTCAGTGCCACCAGGGGGGAGCAAACAGCCCGTGCCCAGGAGGCATCCCAGACAACCTCTCAACAGAGATGCTGCAGCAACCTTCTGGGACAAAGGGAAGTTCAAGGCACAATGCCCACCATATGGGGGCTCTAATATACATGCTTGGACTAGTGTCTCCCAAAGATGGAACTGTACAGACCATGTGCCTTAAGAAGCTTCCTCCTAAGCCTGTTTATGCATTCAGGTCCACTAATCATAGAAAAGCCATGGAGTAAGTTCCCACTGCACTGGTAAAATCATATTCGGAAATAATTTTTTTCTTGGTCTGTTTTGCTCTAGGTTTTACAGCCTGCAATGCTGAGGGTAAGAATGCACCTGAGAGAACTCTACCGGAAGGCCACGTGCACTGAACCCTGGACACCCTTCCCCAGACATCTCTAATTTGGAACCCCATTGCTGAGATTCATTGCCCTACGTCAGGCAGGATCTGCTCCATGATCATTGCTGGGTGGAAAGTATGGGAAAACAGAACTCTGTATTTGTCTTCTGAATGTGCTATTTCCTGGACCTCACCACATCTCGTCTTTGTCTCTCTCAGCAGAGCTGATCACCTCTCAGATTGCTCAGGGCTGAACATACTTGGTGCAACACATATGCATATCTTGGGAAAGACAAAACCTGAACTCAAAAGTGTCAACAAGGCCCCACCTACTAACAATTTCCATAGGGTTTCACAAGTAATTAGAAGAGGAACAGAGTTATTACTATAGCAACTGTCATAATACATAATATTTAGTATTTTTTAAAATAAGCTGTACTTTTTGCAGGTACAGACATATCATGATGACATTTTTTCTTTTGCAGTTTTCTAACAGTTGTAAGAAAAACACAAAGAATCTAACTTTATTATAAATATTGATGGGATGCTGTGTTTTCTGCCACTCAATTTTATTAAAGAAAATTTTATTTAGAAAAGAAGTAAATCTACTTGGGGAGAGGGAATAATGGAAAATAATTATACAGACTTTAAAAGATAATGAAAGAGAGAGATGGCAGTGAGGAGTAACTGTCCCTTTTTAAGGTAAGCAGGGGTGAAGCTTAAAGAACTCTTTGATTTTAACAGTCCCCAGCAATGCTGATGAGGTACTGTCCATTATGCAGGATGCATCTACAGGTTATCTCTGTGGGCAAAAAGGAGGGGTTCATGCATGACCCAGTTTTGCAGGTTTGTCACTGCAAAAGCACCTTTGTTTTTAGAGAGTATCAATCCAAAGCAGCAGCTGAGAGACAGATGAAGTCTGTCTATAGCTGCTACCTACTTCATTGTTGGCACTGTGCTTCTACCTATGGGAAGTCCAGAATGAGAGAAAGGAAATTACTGAACCCCAAAAATGAGCTATTCATTTGCTGCATTTTCATTCCATCCAGTGGACATAGGCAGAAGCCAAACTTGTCTCAACTTGCTGAAGCATACCTTCTCCCATGGGCTGTTAGACCATGCCTTGTGCTTAATATTGATAGATAAGACTAGTGCAAGTATGAATGTAGGTACAGGGGATGGACCTTATGTTGATAGAACAGAAGTGAAAGAGAAGTTACGATATCCTTGATATGCAGACAAAGATTTGGTGTTGTCCTTTGTGCTATGTAGCTTCTGAACCTACCCTGAAGGAGAGAATTGTAAGGGTTGCAGGGAGAGGAAACTCAGATTTAAAGAAGCAGTTAGGGTCTTATGTGTTTCCAGGAATTTAGACAAAGTTAAACAGCATATAGATTTCATATGCTTCTTGGAAATAGTTGAATTGTAATTCTCTCTTTCATTCATTTCATTGGTAGTGATGTGGCCCTGTGTAATCTTTTAGTCTCCATTTTTTTGCCAGGACTGATTGAATTTTAAAGGCTGAGAAGAAATTCTTATTACAATTTTAAGCAGAAGGCAGTAGAAGGAGCTAGGAAAATAACATATACCTCCACCCCCAAAGCCTACAATGGCAAAACAGGCATCTAAAGCAGATTGGGCAAATCCAAATTCATCTTTTCCTTGTCCAGCTCAAAATATTTAAAAATGCCAAAATCTTCTGAAGAGTTTTTGGTACGTTTCTTGGGATTCAAAGTCAGTGAAGAGCTTAAATCCATGCTCAATCACATGCACACGCTCAAGTTCTCTGCTGAATTGAAGTTAAATTTGTTGTCCCTTCAAGCCTTGTGATTGGTACACATCTTTATTGTGAATCTGATTAAAAAAAAAAAAAAAAGCCTATGAAAAGCTGCAGATAGCAGAAGGCCATTTGTCTGTTTCTATTTTAATAATTGCATGCACTTAGAAATTATAATTACATAGTCATTAAGTCCTGTTCACATAAAATCCTGGACAGCTTATTTTTATGGAGCATTCTTTACTTCCCGTACTCTTGTTGCTCACAAAACTGACAAATGCACATTTGTTACAAGTCAAGAATTATCTGAAAGGTAAATTTCATATTAATGGAACTGATGTGCTTTCTTTTAAAATGTCTTTAGTTATTTCATTGCTTACCATAATTTAAGACTTGGCTGCATAACGAACATTGCACTTTGGCAATTGCTAAAATGGTCTGTGTGTGGTCAAGACAGCTGTGTCTGTTGTTACTGAACATAATGCTGACTTAAGTAACCAGTATCCGCTTCAAGTAGGATTTCAAACCTTTTTGCTTTTTTTCACTAATACCAGGTTACACAGACAGAGAAAAGGGGGGCCAGTGCTGACCTGTCTTGGTTGTTGTTCTGCAAACCATGCAGCAGGCAGATAGAGCACGAACAGATTGCAATCTCTGCCTTCAAACTTTCAGCAAGGAACAACAGCTGAGCAATTTCAGAATGTTGTGTTTTGGGGTTCATCTCCCCATCTAACAAAATGATAATCCTCAAATGACTTCAATTTCCACTTCCAAAATATTCTGAAGAAATCTCAGGCTGTCTGGTGCAACACTTTGGTCTTTGAGCTGCACAGGGTGGTCTGATCCCTATCTCACTGGGAACTGGGAAACAATGTCACCCAAGTCAACATATAAGTAGTATATACAATATCTAAACTTGGCATGAGAGGAAAATTGCCCTATGATTACACCACTCAAGGAAGTACTTCTAAAGCTAAGAAGAGAGATGGGTATCAAATAGATATAAAGGGCTTTAGGGCAACCTTACCAGCTGAGGAATTCATGCCTGAACAACAGCGGATGGTGTCTGCTGCCTTCCTAGCCAGACCATACCTCCATCCATGTCCCACACCAGCCACCAGCACACACATCCTAGGGAAACCCCCAGATGGATGCTGCTGGATGATGAGCTGGTGCCAAGCCTGCCTCTGCAGACCTAACACCCTCTGGGGGCTGATGGGCAACCTGTATCTTCCTGGGGAGGACATGGGCTGGGGGCAGCTTTCACCACTATGTCCTCTTTGCCCAGAATGACCTCCCCATTGAGGGGATGAAGTGTTCCCTATGCCATATGTTATGTAATTTATATGTAAATGAGGTGGAGGATACGCCCAAATGAGCTGCAGATATGTTGCTCCAGTGGATTCCACCATGCAGAATCTGGTTTCTATCAGAAGCATATACAGATGGAGTTTCTGCAGAGTATAGAAACCAAGATGTGATTGCTTTTAAAGAATGTACCTACTGATACAATGCTGAGAGAAAACAGGAAAGCACTAAACATTTGAGTCTTAAAATAACATTGCTTTTTCTAGTCATGAAAAATTTTGAGCTATACCTCCCATTGCACTCACAAACATTTAGCTATTATTCAGGGAACATGACTGTTGAGATTTATTCCAACACATTCCAGAACACCCTTGTAAAATGAGGTTTAACATCAAGTGAACAACATGTCCTACATAAACCTTTTTTTTTTTTTAAGCAAATAGCAAAAAAAGAAAAAACAAGTAGTTTTAAATTAACCTTTCAAGGTCATGTTGGGATGAAGCCATTTAAATATATATCAAAAGGGTAGAGAATTGTGCAGCTTACTGCAGTGTGTTCTTGTACAGTAAGAATATGTCCTCATTTTACACATGGTTGATTCATATACAATAAACACATATTTGACAGTGACCTTGAAGGTACTATCCACAGTTTTTAAACATTTGTGTTATGATAGAATCCACGCAAATGTATGTGAAGAGTTAAAAAAGTTGGTTTTTTTTCTCTAAACAAATAATGCAAATAAATTATTTGTTATAAGAGGCATAAATCAGTTTATTTCTGTTGGGTTCACTGGACCTACCGCAATTTGCACTAGCTGAAAATCTGGCCCTCATTTGTTAATCCACAGATATACTTTGTCATTGCAGTTTATGTAAACATGAGATCAGCTAGTACTTCCAGACCCAAATGAACTTCTTGATAGTTCAAACTCAAACTTCAGTTTTAAATCTGAATTTTGCTTTCACCGTTTATCTTACAACTGACGAGAAGGAGACACAGAACAATGCTGGGTTTTGTGGTATAATTTTGTCTGGGGATTTTAAAATGTAAGTACCCTGTTCTTCTTCAGACACAAAAAATTAAGTGACCCATTAAAGCTAACATAGCTGTGTGTACTCGTCTTAATAAGCTTTGAAAGACCATTCTGTAATAGCCCAAACAAATGTAGTATCCAACAGATTCTCATTGGAGTCAATCCACATTTTAAACTGTACATGTTTTAGGGGGGTTTTTTATTTGGTTTTGTTTGTTTTTTGGTTCTCTTTGTTTGTTTGTTTGGGGTTTTGTTTGGTTTGTTTGGCTTTTGTGGGTTTTTTTTTGTTTGTTTTTTTAATAAATGAGACTATTTTCAAGCTATGGGAATGCACAAAAGGAAAAGAAATAATGAATTTCTGCTTCATTCCATAATTTCAAATGCACACATGAGATTGGACAGGATATAAGTCTTCTTTTAATGTGCAGGGACCAGCCCATAAGAAATCTGAAATAAAACAGTTATTCACAAATGTGATTTCAAACACTGGTATTTTATACACACTGTCAGTATTATTAATTTTGTCTTGCATTTCCCCAAATAAGTCAAACCACTTTGTAGTCAAAACAGTCAGAAACATAAACTTGGTTCACTACTGCACATCTACACAGGAATAAAATGCAAAGGTTATTTTATGGTGGATAGCCTTGCTGAACGCATTAGAAAAGAAAAATAGTTAATACACTTTAAACTATCAGTACAATTTCAGCTGGCAAACTGGTCATACTGGAATTTGACCATATGCCATCAGCACCTCTGTGAAATACTCTAAAATGCAGTTTCTCAGGATTGAAACAGTTGACTACTGTATTGAGAGGTGAGAGAAGTGTAAAATAATAAATAGTCTAGAAAATAACATGAGGTGAAGACTGAAAGTAATAATGACGATACTACCATATACCTTTTTTTTTTTTTTATCTGAGTATTTCAAATCAATTTCTACACATGTAGTGCTATAATAGAGGCAAATATGCTGGTGTTATAGAGGAGTAAACTGAGGCATAGTGAACTTACACCACTTGCTTTAGGCAACACAGATGGTTAATGAGAATGGAGGGAATATAATTAGTAATTCTGAAATATACTGTGCTATTTTAATCACAAGACCTTTTTCTCTCTGAAGTACTTCTTATGCACTTAGGACCTGATTTGGAAAGATTTATATTAAAAGTTGCAGGCAGAAACCTATAAGTACTGTGCAGATCCAGGAGGAGTTTGGGTCCTATATCACTGGGAATACCTGGGTCTGAGCCTTGCAAAACTGAGCAAAACTGAAGAGCTCCAGAACATCCCTGAGGTATTGGCTGCTTTAAAAACATAACATTAAATTGGTCCAGTCTAGATCCACTTGATATCCATGAAACCGTCTCATGGGCTGAAAATGAGGAATGTTGCTGAGACACAAACCACCATGCAATGTCTTATTTCTGGAATGTGTTTCCAGTTCTACCTATGCTGTACGCATTATTCTAGATGACTGTCCTCGGTGTTGGTCTAGAAGTTCCACTGTCATCTAGAAATTGAAAAATGAGATCTACAGATCCCTTCAGAAGCATTGTTCTCCATGGAATAATAGATGAGTTGTCATTAAGCATTGGTGTGGAAAGTTGCCGTCAGACTTGGCAGGTCTCGCACCAATAATCAGCTTTGAAGTTTTCCTCACTGTTGAGGGTTTATGATATAAATACAAAAGCAAAGATTAAGTTTTATAGGTAGTTTACCAGACTAAACATATTGTGAAAATTGTTAAAAAAGAAAGATTCCAAACATAGCAACAACCTCCACAGTGAAAAAAATGAAATTTGGGAACTGCTGTCTACCAGCTCCACCACATGGCAAAGCAGTAATTTACAGTTCACTCACTAGAAGGAGGATAATTTAAAACTGAAATCTTAGTCTGCCTCAATTTCTTCACCAGGCATGTCTTTAATGGAGGTATCCCTGAAAGCAAAAATGCAGAAAAGGCACACACAGATTCAAAATGGGCTTTGTAAGACTATAATTCATAGTCTGCCAGAGTGGATAGTCCAATTTAGATTAAAAACTGTCTCTCTCTGCAGGGTTTGAAACCTGTGTTTTCTTATGTGTGTAGAACAGTACAGATTGATTTCTGCTTGGAGCTCCTGTACATGGCCATAGTATGACTAATTAAGCCATAGTATACCTAATTAAGCTGGAGAACTCCCTTGCTCCAGGGACAGAAAGGGAAGACTGTAATGAAACTGTGGTGCTACAAGTCTATTCCCTCCTATACCTTGGTCCCACATGGACTTCTCGTGCCCTGCCATACTTGGTAAAGAGAAGAAGGGTACAAGACAATGGGCATACTCTCCAGCCCTGGCTCTGCTTGTTTCACTCTCTCTGGGAATAAACTTCACATCATGAAGGAAATGTGCTTCTGCTCTCCTTTGAGGCACACACATCCTATGTCCATGATAGCAGATATTCTTAACAGAGAAGGTAGATAGCTCTGTCTTGTGAAAAAATATTTAAAGCATTCAATCCCTTATTCAGAATACATGTTATTTTGATTGACCCAAGTCAAACTACCAGACAAATGAGCGAAATAGACTTTTTCTTTTCCTTTCAGTTAAAAAAAAAAAAAAAAAAAAAAAAAAAAAAAAAAATTAATGTAAAGTGACACCAAACACACCAATA
>JANIJG010024838.1:36060-94472 GCA_024611175.1 Megaceryle torquata
TTACTCCCTTATACAAAATATATTTTTTTTTGACTCACCCAAATCAAACAAACAAATAAATAAGAAAAAAAAATATTTTTTTTTGTTTTTAATAAAAAAAAAAAAAAAAAAAAAAAAAAAAAGAAGTTAGTGCAATGTCACAGCTACAGCACTCATATTTGTAGTCTTAGCTGCTGTGCTCCTCAGTGTCTATACCTATGGAATGGTTCTATTTGATTCACTTGGAAACACTATTTGTGATGTCTAATTAATATGTAAAGCATGTATTAAATGGACTTAAAAAGCAGAGTGGCATACTCATCATAAGTAGAAGACTCACCAGCTTTTCCAAAGTTTTGTTTTGCATGTATCTGATGGCAAAAACAGTAACTGTCAAATTATTTGTCAGTGGCTGGAGACTCCTAACTTGCTAGTTACAGAAGTTTCTATAGGACTGCTTTGGATTTGAACATTCACCTGGCACTGTTCTAGCTCATGAAGCATGGGATTCTTTACTGCTAAAAATGTGTTTTTAAAATGAAACAGTTACATACTAGTATTTTGTGGCTTAATTATTATTTTTTTTTAAATAGCTCTTAATTTTTAATATTGTCTCAGAAAGTACATTCTAACTAATTTTTCAAATTTAGAAGGAACTTTATGCAGATTGTGATACAAAAGGTACCTCCAGCTATTTTCTGGCACCAGCAGATTTATGAAAGAATTCAGACAGTGTATGGACCTAGTATTTTAAGTAACGGGTTTACCAGAGAAGACAGGGAAGATTAGGATTTCTAGATTTATCTAACACAAAGCAGAAAGTATCTGACTTCACTTCTCGGGAAGAAAAATCTGTATACTTATTTGCCTACATAAAAGCAGAGGAAGGTGTCTGGGAGACAGAATATAGGGTAAATTACAAGACCATGGAGAACAAGGGGTTTTTATCTTTACTCTCTTGACTTCTAGATGCATTAGACTTTCCTGGCCACAGGTTTTCAACTCATTCAAAAGTCACCTGCTTTCTTTAGGCAGTGATTTTTCATTGACTAATCATTCCCAAGTTACCATGAAATAAACAGCCTCATAAACTTAACTAATATTTACTTTAAGATACTGCAAGAGAGCTTGTTCCATGTGAGGTGAAGTAGGAAAGCACACACATAGTAGTGAAGGTGGGTGTGCTTCCACATCTGGAGATAAGGACTCAGTGACATAAATGGCTACAAAACATTGACTTTTTTGAATAAATAATTCTAGCTTGTCAATCTGGAGAAATGCACATAATCATTCTAGTTGCACTAAAAATTGTTTCTAGTGGATCCAGATCAAATCATGGGTTTCATTTTTTTTTCCCAAACTTTCATTTCATTCTATGTTGAATTTTTTTCCTTCAAATCAAATTAGTTCCCTTTAATATTTTGTTCTGAGCTTCCACATGGGCTTCCACATCAATTTCTATGTCCTTTAATATTCTGTCTGCCCACTTTTTCATTAAAAAAAAAAATAAAATTGCTGGTTCCACAGTAAAATTTATTCCCATAGTCTTTATAATGAACAATTTATTTACACTGGTTCTTTTTAGTTCTATTCTGGAATGACATATAATCTCATATAATATGGAGAGGGGTTAAAAAAACCAAATTTGTGCTTTGGCATGTCTGTCTAATTCTCAGAGTACAGTAATCACTATAATGGATGTGGAAAGTGAAATAATGAGCCTTTTTGCTTTAAAGTCTATGGGTGAAAAACATGAAGCTTTTCAGTCTAATCATTCTTCACATCCATCCTTGATAAAATTCTCAGCAGTCAACACAGATTTAAGAAGAAAAAAAGACACTGCCTGTCTTGTTTTTCAAAATTTGTAAAGTTTTAAGCAGTATTGCAGGTGGGAATATGATCACAAATGTATTTTATTGTTCATAATTTCTGTCCAGATTTTAAAATGAAAAATATAATGCAGATTCTGACACCTGAAAATATTTTGGAGCCCTTGAAAAACTAATAAGACAAAACAACACATTAAAGATATATTGTTTTTCTTCAGATAAGGTTTATGCGAAATTGGGATTTCATTTTTGATTAACTGTTTACAGGTGATTGAATTTGCAGTGCTGGAATGCTGTTATATGCTATGTTGAAGAGCAGACTCAGAATACTCATAGTCTGAGTATTGAAAAATATAGGGAACTGAGATAAAAAGGGAAAACACCTACCAATTTAGGGAAAAGAAGGTCCACATTTGTATTTATCACTTAACCTATCTAATTCTAAATCAAAGGGACTTACAGTTCTCATCCTCACCCAGGGAAAAATGTGAAGTGCTATTTCAAATAAAATAGTGCTGTGGCTTTTTCAGTGGATCATTGAGATGCTGAGCTGCTACAAGGAAAGAGTAAATTGCATTTCTAAGGTCAAACACTACAATGCAGAAGTTTGCTTTTCAGGATTTATATATAAACATGAACAATAAAACACTACACAATAAAAGCAGCATACTATAATAAGCTTCCTGAGGTATATAACTTGCCCACTGCTGCTTTTCTTCCCTTGAAATGCTTTTAGTCCTTCTGACAGGAAACAACAGGCTGGCATTTGGAAGAGCCTCTATCAGAGGCTCCTGTTGTTACTTCCAAACCTGATGATGCTATTGTTGGTTACAAAGGTGGCTGGATACTCTTGCAGTTAATTGCTGCAATCTGTCATCTCTGAGATTTAGGGATTGAGTTTTTTTCAAGTGGATCTTGGTGTTCCCAAAGGTTGGCTGTGGGGCTGGCAGCCATGGGTGGGTCATGTCTGGAGGCTGGGGTCTGCCAGAGGTGGGGTGGGACCACCCCAGGTACATCTGGTGGGTCTACAAAGGGTCTAGAGCAATGGGTGCAGCCCTGAGAGGAGAGCCAATTTGGCCAGTCACTCATTCTAGTAGGACAGAAGGAATTGAACAGAAAGATTATGTCATGGGCCACTCAGGGGATAGAAGTGGTTGGAGACTTTCCTGCGGTATGCTTGATATTACTTTCTCAGGACTGAAAGGTTACACAGGACAGCAGGGACAACTTGACAGGGCGGGCAATGCCCAATGTGTAGGGTTTTCTCCTAGCAATCAGGACACCTGTCACCACAGCCCCCAGCTGACTGAATCAGATCAAAGGCTGTCACCTAGATCTCCAAGTGACCAAATAAATGGTCCTTTTAAAGATATTTTGTCGTATATATGTGGATGCTCCATCACTTGATATGTTCAAGGTCAGGTTGGATAGAGCTTTGAGCAACCTGCTCTTGTGGGAGGTGTCCCTGCCCATGGCAGGGAAGTTGGAACTAGATGATCTTTAAGGTCCCTTCTAACTCAAACTATTCTATGGTTCTAACATTCTATGAAATGTTCCTTGGTATAAGGAGATGGGTTCTGTCTTATACAATATAGATGTCTGTATTAGAGCTAAGGTTTCTGTACTAGCTAGTGGAGAGGAATAAACATTTAACAGACAATTTATCAGACCTATTTTTAGATGTAGAGGAAATTAATGTATAGCAGTAATAGCATTAAGGGAAGTGGAAGCTATTGGTTCTATGAGTTGAATGTGGAAATCAGCTATTGTGAAAGACAACCTGTCAAAAGAGGCTGGATGACATCCAGCCAGGTAGAGCTCTTTATGATGCTTTTATGAATGTTAGTCCATGAACTTAATGTTAGTCCTTATTTGCTGAGGAAATTTAAGTCCTCTCCAGGTGCCAAGCTGCCAGCCAGCCATAACAATACTTTATCCTCAGTTTTGGTTCTGCTCCAAACTAGCAGGTTTATGACACATAATACGTATTGACAAGCAGAACTTCCTGAACAGCACCTGAGTAGCCATGCTTCATCAGCATGCTAAGCATGGGCATGGAGAGCTCTGCAGAAATGTGATTGGATAGGAGGAACTTCTGAATAAATTCATCAGTAATTAATAAAAGAAATGCAGTGAGTGAGTCTTCTGGCCTTTGCAATGCACACAGAACAGACTGTTTGCTGGATTAACTTCCAAAGCTGTGAGCTGGAACTGGAAAAAGGTGAAAGGAAGAGAAGTGCCTTTTAGCTATGTAAGGTATGAGAAAGTTTTAATATCATATATGGAAAAAGGAATAATTTCTGTGTGCACAACTGTAGTTTTAATATAAGCTCAGCAGACTGCTCTTATGAAAGCAGTGGTGAAATCTGACTGCAACTACATACTAGCCACATTCTCAAGCAGCATCAATCTCTATCTGAACATCTCACATGACTTCAAAGGAAAGCATAAGCCCTTCCTCCCTTTGCATCATTTATAGGGATTTGCTTTGGGTTTTATTTTTTTCAAGTAAAAGCAATTATGCTGAAAGGTCCACATCAAAGCAAATGCCAGCCTTGGGACTTTTTGCACTACCCAGGATGGGGAGTGCAATGGATATTCATCTACTTAGGGCATCCCATCACATGCACTGGTCAGAGTATGTTTAACAATATGTTAAATGGTGGTGAGGTTAAAGTCTGGCTTTCCTTAGAAAAGCTGGATATCATCATAACCAGCTGTTCTGATTTGCTAACTATTTATTAACATCTTTAGTAATTATGCATGGCAGATTTCATGAGAACACAATCATACAGCTTGTGTAAATTAATGTTCTCAATAAAACCTGCCTAGACATATGCAGTTAGCTCCTTCATTAAAGTGTGATTCTCCTGTTAAAATATTTAGCTATCACAGGCATATGCCCCCCTCTCAGGCACAGGCTGTGAATGGTTTCTATGCTCATTCTGCATGAAAAACTCTCATTGACCCAAATAAGGGCTCAGTGTATGGGCCATATGCTAAGAACATGGAAATTGCTTTGAGAACATGTTGATTTTCCCTAACCCCATCACAGCCGCAGCATGGGTGTCTACTGGTGGATGGTCTCTTGCAAATGGATAAAACTGTATCACTGGAGTCAGTGGAATTTTTGTCTCTTAATAAAATGAGAGGATTCTTTCATGTTGCCCCTTGGGCTGCTCTTAGCTACCTCTGACTGAGGGTATTGAGCACAGTTCTATGGGATCATTTGGGATCCCAATCTATCAGGATGGATCCCAAAATAATGGCGAGTCATTTCTCTTGTCCCCAGTCTCCTCATGTTTTCCAGGAAGCACATTAAAGTTTGGGATGAAGCTTTTCCTGAATGCCTGATCAGATGCAGCCCAGGTAATGTAATTCAACGCATAACAATATAGGATTTATTTCACCTCACTTTCACTGTCTGAAAGTTAAGCACCTTATGTGTCAGTTGTGTAAGTCTCTCTATATTGTGAGGGGAAATAGGCATCACCTCAGCGTTGTTTATCCCATTGTTAGCTAAGAATAACAGAATGTAGCAAAAAATTTTCATCCAGATGTGCAATTATTCTGTTCAGAAATTACTGCAGATCCTGCCTTAGAAAAGGCCATAGCAAAGCAGAGTTTGGGTAGCTGAATAGTAATTCTCAATTCAAGAACCTGAAAGATGTTTTTATTCAGTGACAGGCAGCAATAAGAGGAGAGGACAACTCTGTTGTGGACAAAGAAATAGGCAATGTACTGAGGATTAAAGGCTTGAGTGGGTAGGGCTTTTTCCTTAAAAAAAAAAAAAAAAAATTAAGTTGCCAACAGATGTGAAAAAGTTTTTTCTGCTTTTCCCATTTCTTTTTTAAAGGTGCCCTAGTTTTGTCCAGTCCTGTGTTTTCTCAAGTCCTCTGGTCAGCTGACCTTCTCAGTCTGTCAGGACTAACATGTTTTCACACTTTTATTTGAAAACACTTTAAATTTTGTACTCTCACCCTGAGTCTGTCATTAACAGGAGATTTTTTAAAACAAATATTCACCAATTTCTTAAATTTTGCAAAACCCGGAAACCCAGGAACTCTAGGCTAATAGTAATGTCACATCCTTTGTTGAAATATAGGTTCACTTTCACACATCTTATTCCTCTTCACATAACACACTCTGTCCAAATTTCAGTTTCAGATATATTAATCCTGCTTTAAAAGTCATTGTTATATCAGGGAGAGTACTGTCTTATTATGGAGTGTTGAATAATGTCTTTTCTTTTTCTCAAACAATACCCATGTTCTATCTCCAATAGTGTTGCCTTACATTAAAATAACTCCTTTATAAACAGTTTGCTCTGAGCTTAGGGCAGCTCTAAGCTATACATTCAGCAATGTACTCTGTTTATCTGCTGTTGTGACATCTTGCTGTTTCTAGCTCTATAAGCCTACACCCGTGTGTACACAAATGTATTCACACTTAGGCACCCACATTTACAAAATGTGTCTATGATCTTAGTGCCAGAATATCAGCCCTGACAAGCTGGTTTGTTTTTCCATAGAAGCTACTCAGCACACTTGCAACAAGGCAGAGGTCCCCAAAAGATGTGCTGCTGGAGACTATTATCTCTGGCAATACACAGCTGTATGAGAGGAGAACTCATGCTTTAGAGTCAACCACTCCTATTCTTTTTGATGCACCTGATGACATGAGCACTGAGTGGTGGTCCTCTAGCAGGGGAGCTTGATGGGATGAGGTTTATGTTCATCAGGACATGAGTAAAGCCACCGCCCCATTTCACATCAAATAATGTCAAATTCATTATGCTGTGATATTATTTCAATTTCATTTTTTTACCGACTACAGATTTCAGTTGTCATAAACATCTGCACAAAATGAACGGAGGGTGAACAGAGAATAGAGCAGCACATGTGTTTGCACTCCCTTTGTACTGATGCAAATGATGATGCAAAGTGAAAAGCAAGAGCCATTTAGGTACCTTGGGGCAGGTTGTGAGTTTTGCAGGGAACATTGATTAATTACTGACATAAACAGCCTGATTAACTTTGTAAGATTCTAATCGGGTCTCAAGCCTTTTGTTTGCACAACAGTAAATCAAAGGAAGGTGAAAAGGCAGAAATTAGGTTTGTATGTTTCTATATACACATGCAAAGACACATCCTCACAACATAGGTAGAATAGGGGAATAAATATCAGCAAGGAGAGTCTCTTGGCTTTCTATATGTTTTCAAATGTGTAGACAAACCTGTGATTTATTTTCCATATTTTGGATGCAACCAATACGTGCTGTGCAGCTGTGACATAAAAGTTCTTTTAAAGAGGGCTAATGCTAAAGAAAGATATTGCAAATATGTGACCTGTGTTCTGGTTTTCTGAAATATTTTTCTAATTTCATCGCTCCGGGATAGAGCTTTATAACTTAAGCCAGAATTGTTGAAAAATGTTGCTGCTTTGCTACTGCAGGCAAAATCTGTACAGAATAGGATTTATAATATATACAAACTCTCAGACAGTTCTTTTAAGCTTACGGAAACTCCTGTAACAGAGTTTTACTGAAGTCCAAAATAAGTGCTGGCTGATGTTTTTGCTGAATCTGTTGAATTCTAAAGCAGTCCTGGGTCTCAGCATGATTTTCCTACTGTCTCCTGAACAAAAACCACCTTATATTCCACCCAGGAGCATAACTTATAAAACACGCACAATAAGATGTATAGAAATCCATCTCTCCCAGCCTAATGAATTTAATCAAAATCAACAGTTGTGTGAGATCAGTTTTGGCAGAACCTTATGCAGGTGCAGATTTCTATTGTTGTTCAGTCAAGCCATCAAACAGGAGTTCTCTTGTGCTTGAATAACCTCTACCTTTCTTTCCAACATTTTAATGAGTGAGCAGCGTATGTTTTAGACACTGTATTGTGCATGATACAAAGCACACTCACCATGACAGCCACTATAGAATT
The DNA here is from genome assembly GCA_024611175.1 of Megaceryle torquata. Lineage (NCBI taxonomy): Eukaryota > Metazoa > Chordata > Aves > Coraciiformes > Cerylidae > Megaceryle > Megaceryle torquata. The sequence goes on from JANIJG010024838.1 coordinate 43,820, forward strand.
CACGGAGTGTTTTTTTTCTTAAACTCTTTGAAAAACATTATACAAACTCCTGTCTTACAGCTGTCTTAGCTGTAGCTCTTGAATAACAAGGATGGTGCCTAGGTAAAGAGGGTGTGAAGGCAGGAGAAAAGTCACAGAATAAGGTGTTTGTCTGGCAACAAATTTCTTCCCCCCATGTTGGTGTATCTATGTCATACTGCACCCAGTGTTGTTTGCACCAGCTGAGGAAGATATTTTCAACCACGTATCTCCCATTTTTGTCCTTCTTCTTGCCCTCCAGCACTGTCAATACTTGCTATCAGCATTTCTTGTTACTGCTATGATACATGCAAGCCCATTTTCCAGGTGCAATGGGTGATATTTTGGTAAAAATACCTGCATTTTTCTCTCATTGCATCTTGTCTTTTCTCAGGCCTTTCTCTGACCAAATGTCCTAAGAAAAAATCCTGTATTTTCTGCTTAATATTGACATCAAAAAGCACAACACAGCTGTTTTCCTCATGGCAACTTCCTTTTTGGGTAGCACGGCTCCCTCAACATAACAGCAAAGCGCCCATCAGCTGAGAACACCCTGACTTAGGAGGAAGCACAGGGTTGGTGCTGGCAGGCAGACACACGCTGCTTGCAGCTGGGGACAGATCCAGAACCCACTAAAGTGAGTGGAAAGATGGCCATTGACTCTAGTGGTGTCTGGATCAGATCCCTGAGGAAAAATATCCTTTCTGCAAATGGCATACAGAGAAATTCCATTTATAGAGGGGTCAAAATGAAATACTTAAATTGTTTCAATCCATGAACAAATTGCATTTTGAGTTATAATGAATTTTGTCTTATAGGCCCCAGACCAGTCAGGCACTTAAGCACCTGTGTAACTTTTAACTGATGAATAAATCTATCAGAGATAAGGTGACCAGGTTGCTGAATCTGGGAAGAAATGCAAGGTATTTTTCAGTGAAAAATAAAGAGGTATTATTTATTTTACTTAGAGATATATAATATATGTAATTTTGCAGGGGCTCATGATTTAAAAAATCCTCACATTTTCAGTCATACATTTACTGACTGCATGCTTAGGAAATTAGCTAGCTTAGCTTTTAATGTGTAACATTGTAACTTGGTCCTTTACTAGAAATGGCACAATTTCATCTTTTTTAGCTAATATTCTCCATTCATTTGCATGTGTCAAATAGTTCTGCAAAACATGTTCTTTGGATGTTACATTTTATAGCATGTCTTGTTTAATAATGAAGTAAGATAAAATTAAAATGCAATTTTATTTTCAGCTGCTCATAGATGGCATCTTATGTACCAAAATCACCTAATGGCAGCTTTCGTCAGACTTACAGCATTTTGAGTTTATTTATGCATGTAATGACCATTTTAGTGCCATATGATAGCTGAAGTTTAAGATTTAAAGATGTACCCTTTTTATTTATTTTTATGCCCCAACTGAAAAAGTAAACTTCAAAACCGTTGCTTTGGTTAGTCCAAGTATTTGAACATCCCAGTGGTTGCTGCTATATAAAAACACAGATATATATTTAAATACATGCTGCACTTTCCCTGCCCCAGACAGACATCTGGCCAGTTCCCATCTGCTGACTGTGACCTGAAGCATTTTTCTCTCTCTCATTAGTTTGGGCTTTTGCTGAGGTTCAGTAGCTCACACATGCTGATCCATCAGTTGTTTTTATTGGCAAACAGGTCCATCATTAACGATCAGAAACTATAGCATCTGCTAATTTAAGTGGGAACCACATCCTGTTGTACATTAGGTGTTTAGCAGTGTGGGCATTTATCAAAACAATGAATAAGTGAAATACACATGTGTGTAACATTAAGGATATTTCAGGCTATAAATAACAAATTTCATTTCTCTTCATCTTTAAGCTAACATATGCATTTTACCATAGGGAAAAATCTGTCTAAATCTTTCTGGATAGTTTAACACTGGAAACCTTGGACAACACAATGTTTGTCTGTTAAAATCATTTGCATGCCTTTTTATTCTGGGTGGGCTATCCTTACCAGCAAACAGAAAAGATTATGAAGGGTTCAAAGATTGCAGAACTGGTGTGGCATATCTCAGTGGCATGCAGCATACATGGGCTTTTGCTTCCAGAAGCTTGGAACTGCAAAGTAATTATTTAACTTCAATCAGAAATACATTGTCAATATTTTAAAGGTAGCAGCAACAGCACAAATTGCCCCAGACTTAACAAGTACCCCTAGTGAAAAGGAAGTATTTTTTAGAATTAGGGAATTTCCAGCACGTGGATTTTGAAAATTTATCCATGTGCTGCCAGTATTTGCTTCTAGATATCAACATCACAATGCCAGATTCGGCTTTGTTAGATGACATGGGCATTAATCGCAAATTGCTTTGTGGCATACAGTGGCACACAATGATGTGACACATCACTGAAAGATACACACAAAACTCTGTTTTTGAGAACGTTGGTGTTTGTCAGTCAGATCATTTACTTAATCCCAGAACAGCTGGCATTCAAAGAAAACGGAAAGTATCAACAAGACTTGCAAAAATTCAAGCTTTGAAATAAAACTTTTCCTGAACCATAAGAGCATGAGGAGCTGTGGGATGCCGACAGTATCCTACCACTTTACATTGCAGCCACCTGGGAGGAAGGACAACTGACCCTGATCCCAGGAAAGTGTCTCTGGGTGCCTACATTCCATTAAGAAGCTCATGTCTCAGGGTGTGATGGACATGTACTGCTTGCCAACTTCATCAAAACTTGTATGCATTATGAGGAAAAAAGGAAAGAAGTTTAATCACAGAGAACTTAAGACCAAGCAGAGGCTGGATAAAAAGCTTATTGAAGTCAATGGGAAGACTCCTGCTGGCTTCACTGAAGGGTAGATTGGGTCTCAACCTCAGACCTCTGAAACAAATGCAAAATCTGTTTAATTTTGTGCTTTTGAACATAGCTTTATTTTCTAAATGGAGGCTGCAAACAGTTATGTGTCTCTTTCTGTGATCCTCTCTTCTTATGAAGTCATTCCAGCTCTTCTATCAGTAAACTTGTTGTAATATATTTCATGTTTAGTCTTCAAAGAAATGTTAACATTCACAGATAAAAGACTCTGTGCGCTGTCCATGCCACAACTGTCACCAGAAACCCAGGAATGATGACATGAGAGGATGATAAATATCCTTACACAAAAAAACTATTTTTCACAGGAGCCATAAGCAAACCTTTGTTGCTTTCCCTATCTGTGAACCAAGGGACATGTCCTCCTATGGCAATGTCTTTTGGCTGGCTGAGCAGCCGCTGCAGCTCGCTGACACCAGGTGACAGAGCAAAGATCCTGCCCATGGTCTGATCCTGCCATGGGGACCAGGCAATTTGAGCCAGGACCGAAAGCACTCTGTCCCCTACATCAAAAAGGCAACAGGTCTGCAATGTATAATGGGCAGATTTTCAGTGAGGGCTCAGAAGACAAATGAAGCTTTTATCTGCTTTCCAATAGGAGTTTATGTTAAAGCCACTTAACTGTCTAGAGTGCAGTGCTATGGATTACCTGTTTGTGTGAATCAAGTACATTACCTGATCACATGAGCACCAGGAATAAGTTTTCTGCAACTAGCCTTTCTTTGAAGGGATCATCAGCTACTTCAGTATTCTCACAAAGAAGTGCCACAAATGAGGCAGGATTAAGAATAAGCAATACTTCACTTTGGCTTGTGGTGCTACGACTTCATTTATTTAGCTTAACTTACTTATTCGGTCACTTACTTGTGTGTTATAACAGTGTGATGAGGACTAAACCTTTCGAAGTATGCAGCTCATATAACCTTTACAGCTCCATGGGTTAAATATTATACAAAGAAGGGAGTGAGGGTCATAAAATGAAATATATCTTTCTGAGCTGTAATTCAAAAGACTGTTGGTAATTTTATAAGAGTTCTCAATTTAAATTGCTAAAGTATTATTTTACCACACCTTTTTCTTTTTTTTTTTTTTTAAGCAACATTAATTAGGTCTGCAGAACATTTTAAAATTAAAATAATGATGACAGATGTGTAACCTATTTAAAAACACTTTGAATGATACTCTATTTTTCAGGAAATTGCACATGGAGAAGAGGTATGGCGAAGGCTGAACACTGAAATCTGAGTTTTTAAGACCTGGTCAGCTCTGTCCCTGCAGGCTTTGACCTCACCCCACACATGGTGTTGTCTTGGGGTACCCTCAGAAACTGCCATTCCCCAATGCTTCTCCCCTCTCTGGGGTCTTTTTTCCCCTCTTTGCTGCTGAAAGACGCACCTACATGGACTGTCACCATTATGAGCAGGGAGACCTCCTGGGGGTTGAGGGCACAAGGTCTCTCACAACCACCAGTGCCTTACCCCAACTGCTGAAGACTGGACACCAATATTGTTAATTGCCCTCTCCCTGGTGATGTCCAGGAGAGATCTTTCTGGGATGGTAGCCATGCAACTGTGTGTTGTAGCCTGCTATTTTTGCTTTGAAAATACCCATTTTCCATTGTTATCCAACTGCCCTCGAGCAGTTATGGGCACTCAGTAGCCTCTGTCTGTCAGTGAGTCCATTTTCCTCTTGCTAGGAGCTGCAAGGGGACACAGTTGCTCTCCGTCCACTGAGAAGATGTTTTGTGTAACAAGAGACAATTTGATGAGTGGAACTGCTTACCCCAAAGCCCCAAAGACCTGTGAAAAACAAAATGTGAAAGAAGGAATTACTAGGGTCAAGGTGTCTTTTTCACCACAAAATCAATGGACATATATCCCAAACCTCCAGAATGTGCAAGACAGAGAGTTTGAAGGGAATATTTCTTGAGGAAGAAAGAACTCATTTTTATGATCAGGAAGTTTTTTCTTTAGCGATAAATTTAAAGTTACTTTATAATGTTCCTTTAAATCTGAAAACTATCTGCCATCTGAAAAGCAGGCCTAGCACTGTGCCCACTGCCTTGTCCACACTGAGTGGATGCTTTGTGTATAAGAACCTGTCTTTCTTGGAAAGACATTACAGGTTTTTTTTCTTCCTTGTTGTGCTGTTCTAATAAATTAAAAGACTATTTTGACTGCAAGTCAGTATTTCTGCATGTAAAATAAAACAACTTATCACTCATCACTGGTAATAATACACTGCCTAAATACATTCCTTTGTCAAGCCTGTTGGCGATCAGTTTATACCCTAAAGGATTATACTTATGACTCGAGATAATACAAGTTCAGATGATATTTTTATTCATAACACTACAATCCACCTTTGAAAGAATCTGAACTACTTGCCCTACTTATATCTTGTGACAATGAGACACTTCTTCAGAGTTAAGCAAAGCCAAACTCCAGATTGATGGGATCCACAGCCTGTGACAGTGATCCAGGCAGTAAGACAGATGGAGAGAAGGAAGTCTGAGGATGTGTGTTACACACCCCTTACTTGCTCTCTGCAGCATAAAATAACACACAACTTCACCACAGTGTGATGTCCCTATTCTTTTGTAGATTTTTGTACTTACTGTGATTAAAATAAAAATGCATCAGTCCTATATTCTGCATTTCCTTCTCTCTTATTCTCAGATAAGTCTTTTAAAAAAGGAAACCATACAACTAACTTTTTCTTACTTTGCTTGTAAATATTACTTCTTTGGGATTTTTTTTTTTCCTGAGAACTTTGTCTAGTTATTTGGTAGTACCTCATAAACTTAAATTAAAAAATGAATAGGAAATCTTTTCGTAAGAGAGTTTGCAGTTGCATTGTGTAATTAAATAGAAAACATTTGTCAGGTTTGGCTAAACAATGACTTTGCTTCCAAATGCTGATGGTGTAAATCAAACTGAAGGAAAACACATCATGTTTGTTCATTTCACAAGGACAATGAGGGTCTTGTGATGTTATTTTATGCTTGGATTTGGACTTAATTCTCTTAATTTTGTACAGACAGAATGAACAAAACTGAAAAGATCTGAAAAGACTACAGCCTTGCCAATTAAATCTGTAGAATAACAGAGCTGGGGAGTTCAATTTAACTGCACAGTTGGCACTGTACTGGTACTTCAATATTTCAATTGCCTTTGGCAATGAGATGAGAATAAAATGTCTCTCTGAATTAAACAGCCAACATCTTATTCTCAGAAACATAACTACAGTTGTGTAAACCCTTTCACATAAACGAAAGCAAAAAGGGACTTTGCAGAGCCACGTGTCCAGAGTTCTTTGCGAGAGACTCCTGATTTGCACTCAGGCACACGTGTGCTAGGTATTCAAATTTACAAAAGTAGATGCTGACTTTGGACCCCATTTTGTGAAGATCATTCCCTTAGCATCAAGTTAGTATAGAAAGAGTGAAAATCTACAGACAAAACAAAGATTAGAGATTGAAATGCACCACTTCTCCCCGCAGAAAGAGTCTGCCAGAAAGCATAGTAAATTTAGTCACAGTACAATGCCTATTACTCTCAGCGCATGATTAAAGCTGCTTTCTCTTGGACCACACACACATGTAGTCTGTCCCTCTCTCGGGACAAATATCTCCTTCTGCCCACGACCCAGATGAATTATAGTCACAAAGACTTTGAAGATTTACAGAACACACAAAGGGACAACCTGAAACAATAATGGTGTTTCCCTGAAATTCATCTTGTCTCAATGAAGGTATTTTCTCAGGAATATGCAAGACACGATTCCAGTTTTCCAAAACAATGCTCAGCATTACAAAGCCATTCGGAAAGGACTTGGATTTCTCATTGCTCTAAATCCCATGACTTTATTGCCTGGTGCAAAAATCCTAGGGTAAAAGTGTGGGAAAGCTCTGGGGTGATAGCCCCTCAGTGATATTTTCTGTCACTGTGAATTTGGCCCTGTGACATGTCAGAAATTGCCCAGTGCCCTCCACCCTGGCCACATGCTGCCTGTCCTCTTTCTCCTTGCTGAATAACTATGTCCATCAAGGAATTTGTTCTTTGGGTGATCTCTTTTCCATGGGGAGCTACCAGCAGATTTTTAAACGTGATGCTTTAGATCTGGACTTCTACACAGAAAAATATGTTCACAGAAAGTGGTGTGTCCCTACCAGCTGATTCTTTAGGTACTTGAAGTTTTGGCTAGGTCACCCGTCTAGGGACCTGGGCTCACCCCATGTTCCACTTCAACCTAAGCTGGAATTTGTCTTCTTTGCGGTGAGGAAGGAGACTGTACCATGATAGTGCTGATAGTCAGTTTGTAGTTTTCTGCAAAAGCTTCAATCAGATGGAAAGAACTGTAGCACAAAATAGCAGTGGCAAGGGCACTGCCAGAAGACTTAGGCAGATGTGCCATGCAGTAGGTCATAGGTCAGTGTGGAAGAGGCTTTGACATGGCAAAGCCTTGACTTGTAAAATCTTCATCCTGTTCCCTCAGTTTAGTTCAGGGTAGGCATTGGTTTGGCTATGGCTTTCTCTGGGAATCTGTAAGAGGCAGACCTGTAAAAGCTGGATCGTGGGAGGTGATTCTGCTCCTCTGCTCTGGTGAGACCCCACCTGAAGTACTGTGTCCAGCTCTCAAGTCCTGTGCACAGCAGAGACATGGACCTGTTGAAGTGGGTCCAGAAAGTGTCACAAAAATGATCACAGGGCTGGAACACCTCTCTTATGAAGGAAGGCTGAGAGAGTTGGGGGTGTCCAGCCTGGAGAAGACTCCAGGAAGACATTACAGCAGCCTTTCAGTACTTAAAGGGGGCCTATAAGAAAAATGGGAACAGTCCTTTTTTGCTGAGTCTTTTGCAACAGGACAAGGAGTAATGATTTTAAACTAAAAGAGGGTAGATTTAGACTAGATATAAGGAGGATTTTTTTTACAATGGAAGTAGTGTAACACTGGAACAGGTTCCCCAGAGTGGTGGTAGAATCTCCCTCCCCTGAAACATTCAAGGTTAAGTTGGACAGGGCTCTGAGCAACCTGATCTAGTTTAAGACTAGCTCCCTGAATAGGGTTAGGACAAGATGACCTGGGTTGCATTAAGAGTGTGACCAGCAGGCTGAAGGAGGTTTTCCTCCCCATCTCTTCTTCCCTGGTAGGGACACATCTGAAGTGCTATGTCCAGTTCTGGGTTCCCCAGTTTAAGAGAGACAGGGAAATAGTAGAGATAGTCCAGTGCAGGGTTACAAGGATGATTAAGGGACTGTAATATCTCTTTTATGAGGAAAGGCTGAGAGCCCTGGGGCTGTTTATCCTGGAAGAATGAAGGATGAGAGGGGATCTGATCAATGTTTAGAAGTATCTGACCAGTAGGAATCAAGAAGATTGGGCCACTCTTTTCAGTGGTGCCCAGCAACAGGACAAGGGGCAATAGGCACAAACTGGAACACAGGAAGTTGCACTCGAACATGATGAAAAAATTCTTTACTACGAGGGTGATGGAGCCCTGGAATAGGCTGCCTGGAGAAGTTGTGGAGTCTCCTTCTCTAGAGACTTTCAAAACCTGCCTGGATCTGTTCCTATGTAGCCTGCCCTGGGTGATCCTGCTCTGGCAGGGGGGTTGGACTCGATGATCCACAAAGGTCCCTTCCAACCCCTGCCCTTCTGTGATTCTGTCATTCTGTGATCTTTAAAGGTCTCTTACAACCCAAAGCATTTTATGATTTGATGATCTTCACTAGGTTGCACATTTTAAGATGAAGATGGACAGCCCTTCCAAAAGCTCTTCCTACTTAGTATTGTTCATGACATACAGAGTTTCAGGCTAAAGGGTTTTAATAAGTTTAAATAGATTGCTTTTAAACAGAAAATTTTCTTATTTGAGATGCTTCCAGTACTTTGTGAGTGGATCAAAACCCACCATTTGTAATGTATTACCAATTAAAAAAAATGAGACAGAAAGTATTTTGATAGAAGTATTTGCTTTGTTTGGAAAATTTTAGCAATTATTTAGACCCAAAAAGGAAAAGGCCTAAACCTGAAATTATTCTGGATTTTGGTCAAAGAACATAGTATTTTGGTTTAGAGGTGATACCACAGTGCCTTCTGGGAGATGTGGTTCTGTTGCCTCATGTCTCCAGCCAGTTTAAGGGACAGACTCCTTGCCAAAGGACCTCTTTCATGGTGCAGCATGGGCAACTACTGGTAAGTTCATTCCCGTCACCTAGACCCCTATATTGCAGGACACTCTTCTCACTGCAGCTAATGGATGGATGCATGTGACATTACAGTCCCAATTCTTACAAAGTTCCATGGCAGCATTTTTGAATCACAATTTGGCGTGTTCACTGGAAAGTGTTAGGTTTGCTTTTTTCCACTTTTGGGGTGGTTTTTTGTTTGTTTGTTTAGGTTTCGTTTTTTTTTTTTTTTAATTTGGTTTGGTTTGGTTTTTTCTCCATTTGTGTGTGTGTGGTTTTTTGTTTTGTTCCATTTTGTGGCTTTGGTGGTGGTGGTTATTGTTTTTGTTTGGTTGTTTGTTTTTGTTTTTCCCAAGAATACCAAACTATTACTGGAGGAAATAAAATCAAACTCCAATTGGTTCTAGAAAAAAGTCTGTCAGCTGGACTTCCCCCTGTTTTTTATGTATTTGGCCATTATATATAACTCTTTCTAAATGTTGACGTGTTTTGATAACATATTGAAATGAGTCTCTTGAGCATATCCCAGGCATCACAGGGGAGCAGGTCATATCTATCAAACCCTTTTGGTCCTATTATCATGGGCCATGGTTGAAGTACCTGAATGTCATCCCCAGATGGTGTAATCTAACTAACCCAACTAATACAAACTCACTCTAATTCTGCATCAGAGTTGAGCTTAGTTGTCTATAAAAATATTTTGACAGATTTTAAAGTAAACCAATTAGAATACAGAAACCAATGGAATGAATGAATGCATCATTAAAATGTTCATGATCTTTATGCTACATGTTGACATTATTAAAAGTAAAACATAAATAATGTTAAAATATTATAGTTTATTACAGTAAATTAACAAACTTTTCAGAACTTGAAAAATTCAATTTAAGGATTTCTATGAGATTTTTTTTTTAATTCTCATCCATTTGTGTTTGTATCTCTAGCATTTTGATTATAACTATTTTTAGTCTAAAAAACCAATTTAGTAATCAGACTGCGTATTTTGTGGAAATATATTACCTGAGTTTTAAGAAGGTGTAAATGAATTTATAGGACATAAACAAAAGACCTTAGTGTAGATGAAATCTCCTCACATGCGGCAAACAGAAAACAACCACTGGAATTATGAACGGTTTCTCAGTGTTACAGCAGCAGTGGCCTTCATCGCTGGGGTTATGTGGCCACCATGTGGTAATAGAGAGGAAAGTTAAACTAAATTTTTACTTGCTGAGGCCAATTTTTCTGGAAAGGACTCGCAGAAGTGCATATATTCATTTTCTCAAGGACATTCCTTGAATAATTTCCTCTTCAGTTATTGAATTGTCAATACAAAATTAGATCATTTACATTTTAGCGCCTAAGTCACAGTACAGGAATGACCCCTGCAATGGGATATCATCTGTGTCTTGAAGGCAACTTTTTAGGGGAAAAAAAAAATTCTTCTGTAATTTCCAAAAACATTCATGGCTAAATAGACAAACCCAGTACCTGTACCTCAATTCATAAACAGAAAATGATGACATTGAAAAGATAAGGAAAACATACATTTGAATTTCAATAGTCATATAGTTTAATGGAGAGCTTTTTGACATCTCTCAGGACTGACAGGTGCCAAAGAGGCAATTCTTCAGCTCCAGAAAACAACTTCTTCCTTCATCTTGTTTGCTTAAATTGAAAAGTCCAGCTTCTAAATTCACAGAATTAAAAAATCATTGGATTTGGAAGGGACCTCTAGAGATCATCTAGTCCAATACCCCTGCTAAAGCAGGTTTGCCTGGAGCACATTACACAGGATCATGTCCAGGCAGTTTTGAAAGTCTCCAGAGAAGACTCCACAACCTCTCTGGGCAACCTGTCATAGTGCTCTGTCACCCTCACAGTAGAGAAGTATTTCCTGATATTTAGATGAAATTTCCTGTGTTCCAGTTTGTCCCATTGTCCCTTGTCCTGTCACTGGGCACAACTGAAAAGAGTCCAGCTCCATTCTCCTTGCACCCACACTTTAGATATTTATAGACATTGACAAGGTGTCCTCTCAGTCTTTAGGCCAAATAGTCCCAAGTGTCTCAATCTTTCCTCATAAGAGATGCTCCAGTACCCCAGTCACCTTTGTTGCCCTCTGCTGGACTCTCCCTAGTAGTTCCCTGTCTTGCTTGAACTGGAGAGCTCAGAACTGGACATTCCAGATGTGGCTACAATGGGGCAAAATAGAGGGGGAGAAGGACCTCCCTTGACCTACTGACCACACCCTTCTTGATGCAACCCAGGATGACGGTGGCCTCCTTAGCCACAAGGGTACATTGTTGACTCGTGGTTAACTTATGTCTACCAGGAGTCCAAGATCCTTCTCCTCAGGGCTGCTTTCCAGAAGGTTCACCCCTAATCTATATGGATGCATAGAGTTGTTCTTCCTCAGGTACAGGACCCTACATTTGCCCTTGTTGAACCTCATTAGGTTCCTCTCTACCCAACACTCCAGCCTGTCTAGATCACGCTGGATGGCAGCACAGCCTTATGGTGTGTTAGTCATACCTCTGAGTTTTGTATCATGAGCAAACTTGCTGGGGATACAGTCTATCCCCTCATCTAAGTCATTGATGAATATGTTGAACAAGACTGTTCCCAATACTGACACCTGTGGAACTCTGCTGGTTATAGGCCTCCAACTTGACCCTGCACAACTGATCACAACCTACTGAGTTCTGCCACTCAACCAGCTCTCAATCGACCCCACTGTCCACTTATCTAACCCACACTTCCTGAGTCTCCTTTGGATGAACACAAATAATGACATTAAGGATATACATTGTGGTTTTATTTTAATACAAATGGTAACTAATATTAATTTCTGGTGACATAGTCATCTTTACTGTTCAGCAACTGGAAATCTGGGAAAGAAAGTGAACATCCTGCAAGGGTGCAGAAGTTGAAAGGTGAAAGCAGACAGGTTGCCCCTGAAATGATTGTGCCTGGCCTAGTTCTCCAAGACACCAGTACCACTAGTCATATAGGCAAAAAATGTTGATATGGCCTCAAGCAGGAGGAAATTTTTTCTGTATGTCCAGTTAGAAAAAACAGCATGAAGTCAAATGGAAGTTTGGAACAATATTCTTGATGCTCAGAGTTCACACTTCTCTAACATTATTGCATTAGCCTCCATAAAGATGCTTTAGCCTGTCATAATTTTAAAAAATAATCTAAAAATTTAACCCAGACCTGAATTATTGCAGCTATATCTAGAAACACTAATTTTCTCCTTGTCCTCTGAGTACACGTGTTCTTTTGTACCAAAAATGTTCCTCCAGGCTGTCAGTGTACTCTGGAACAAGGGGATAGCTTTTCTGCTAGAGTTTCCTGTGTTCAGGGACACAGGTCATTGAAATAGAGTTAATGAAAGGCCAAGGGAGAAAGATTTGTATGTTAAATATTGGCAGATATCACTATATGAGACACAATTGTTTCATGTTAATGCTCAGCCAAGTTTAACTTGTACAGCAAATATTGACTCAAACAATGGCATTTGGGCAAATGAATCATCAGTTGAAGTTTTGTGATATATCCCCCTCCTAAAAACCTACCCTAAAATTTTCCTACCATGCTCCCAGCACACATCTTGAGGTATTTTTGACACGTAAGACTTTTTTTTTTTTTTTTTTTTTTCCCTGTACGTAATTTTACTAAACCCAGTTGCTTACTCTGTGCAGCATTGGCTGCTTAGGTTGTCCTGAATGACTAAAACTTCCAAATAAAGGGGTTAGGGATACTAGGTCTAGAAAGGGCTGATCCCAGGCAAATTCTTATTTTTGCCTGAGAAGTCCTTTCTGAGCGTCAGCAAGTGACAGAACCCTCATTCATTGAAGATTATAGGAATGTGCTTAATGCTGTTTCATTCAGCAAAATGCATAAAAATATCTGAACAAATGAATGTGCTTAAATATGTGCTTATGCGTTTTGCTGACTCAGCCTCTTTATACCTAAATTTCAACTATGTCAAAGGTGATAATAATACTTTATGCTTATTCCCATTTTCTCTTCTGTACTTAGTATTTAAGTCCTTTGGCACACGAAAGATCTTTCTTTGTATTTTGGAGCAAAACGGCAATGAGCTACCTTATTCATTGCCTGTAGGCACTAATGTGATACAGTGCTCAAAAAGAAATTCCAAAATCTTATACATGTAGATGTATATCTGATTTAACTTTTATATACTTGTCTGTTTAACCCAATTTTATGTGTGGGGTATTTCCCACAATCCCAGGTTGTGCTTTTTAATCAGACCTTGAGAGATGTGCTTGCCAATAAATGAATCAGAATAAACAGAGTTTACAACACCTTTCACAAACATCTTTCCACATTTTGTTGAAAATTATTAATGTGTTTAAAACATTAACAGTAAGCCTTTTTATGATTAGGTGATACATTGCCTATTAAGCCTTCTCTTAGTTTCAGAGTAGTTGCTAGTTCTGCATTGATTTATTTAATAATAGAATAGAAAATAGAAGTTACAAACACAGAAATATTTGTGACTCAGTCTCTAATTTTGTACCAAGCAGCTTCCAAACACAGTGATATGATCAAGTCTTTCATGGTCTTCCTACATCAGAAAGAATGCCTTTTGAAAATCCTGTCAGATATAGGCCTAAACTTAAAATCATAATCTATGATACATCCTCTCCTCTCCCACATCTGCTAGTGCTGGGCTAATCACAAACTCCATTCCCTTCTGAAACTGTTTTGCAGCTCCCATTATCGTCTGCGGTTCAGCAGATTCAATAGTTCTTCAGGCTATATGACTTTTGGAAGCTTATATTCCTGGTTTTATCATCACTGCACTGAAAACACTTCACGTGATCGCCGATTCTGTTTTGCCCGGTGAAGCAGATGGTGCTCTGCTTCCACCAGAGAGCACTATCACACTGCTTGCTGTCTCCATGTTCTATTGTACAGCTTTGAAGATTAAGCTTAAAAAGTGAAATATTCTTCACCTTTGCTTGTAAAACATGCTGTTACAGTTTTGCTTGTATGAGTTTTGTTATTTATATGTAGATATTTCATGGGATACTTCAGTTACATGGTGTGGAACCAGACAGACAATACAATTGTCTAATTGCTAATCTGTGGCTTTTTGTGCTGTAGAACTGAACTTCCACTGACGTGTAACAACTGAATGGCAAACATGAATGGAAAAAGGCAGTCTTCAGGTTAGTTTCTATATTAATAGAGCTCTCTTGTGAGACCTCATCTGCTGCTCACATCTGAAGATATTTTCAACCATTTCACAAGCCTTCCAGCTGACTTTTGTTTTCAGCTCCCAGTTGACAACTAAGCCTACTGAGTACTGACGTCACCTTTTCTACACAAGACTGCGTTCCTCACTGCTTCTTACACCACTTTCACCAGAGGTGACCTAACCAGTAACATAACTGCATCAGATCCTCAAGCCAGGGAAGAAGCATGGCATCTTCGTTTTCATATTTTCTTCACAATTTACATGCTTTCATACATCAGTTTGGATAGATAGCAAAATATAATGAAATGTAGCTTGTCATTGGAAGGAAGTGTTTGCAGACAGAAAGCACTCCCTTTGGCAGAAGGGTGACCCAAAAGAGATAAGGTGCCTAAGAAAAAAGCCCTGGTGTGCCAGAAGCTCCATCAGACAGGGCAAGAACACTGAGCACATTCTGCAGACAGAAACTCAAAGTAAAATGTCACAGCAGGGTTTCAGGTTTCTCAAGACTCCTTGTCAGTGCAGGAGACTTGCAGGTCTGTAAAAGCAGCTTGGGTCCTCAGGTTCAGACTTAACACTTTCTCCAGCTTTCTTCTTCCCTTCCAACTCCTCACTACCCCAAGACAAGGCTGGGATCCACTGTTCAGTCCAGTATTCTTCTACCATGCTCAGTTCAGTGCTGCAAGAGGAGGTTATACACGTCAATAAGAGAACATGAGGGAGAAGATATAGGGCAGTAGAGCTGATGCTTTAAGAGGAGACTATTTTCAGAGCTCTTGAGAAAACGCTGTTGCTTTCAGTTGTAAATAAATGAACACTGCACAGAAACCTGTCACTGAAGGTTAGGTTTCTTCACCTAAAAAAAACCAAAAACAACCAAACAAACCAACAACAAAAAACCCATGCATTGGCTGTAAACTTCTTTCATTACAATTGCAAAAACTTTGCAGTTAAACTTACCTATCTCTTAGATAGATCTACTTTAGCCATTAGGACTTCCTTTTCTGTGTTTCTCTGATGATGATGAGTCTATGTGTATATATTCTCAGTCTGACTATTACACTCTCACTGATGCTGTGCTGTTCTCATTCATGACTCCTATCAGGACAGATTGAACACTTGGGATAGGCATTACTGGTCCATGTCTACTCTTGTTCAGGCCTCAGATAATTTTAAAAGCTCATAGTTAGCACACTGGGAGAAGACTATTGCTACCTTTGGAGATTTTAAGACATTATTGTAGTCATTTTGTAACACAAATAAAACTCTTCCTGGAGCAATGGGGAAGAGACACCTGCAGATTTCTTAGCTAATAAAGGTTGCTTATTCAGCAACCATTAAAGTGCCTGAGCCAAACTGAAAGTAACTGCTACATTTATTTTTTCTTTTTCTTGATAATTTGTCTCAGTGGAAGTGCTCAGGGTAGCTGACTATAAGGAAAATGTTTTCTGTGCTCAGGACCAATTAAACCAGAGGTACCCATAATAGCTTGCTTTCAAATGACTTATTTACTAAATGTGAGGCATTTGAATTTGACAGTAGTAGGAACACTAACTTCCACTAGTAGTTCTGAAGTTCTGAAGCAAACATATGCATTCTTTCAATTTTGTGAGTGTTTCAGTTTTACATAATAAAAAACATGGGCAATATGTCATCTGCTTAGGTCATCATGACTAGGAAAGCAGTGAAACTTTATTGACAAAAGGAATAACTTGGTAAAATGAACACAACTCTATGACTGGGTCAGGTCAGGACCCCCTATCCTTGTCCCTTTTCAGACTTCTTTTCAACATTCAGGACTTACTTGCTAAGAAGTGAAAATATATGGGTTCACAGATATTTTGCAAGCCTATAAAAATCAGTGATTTTGTCTTAAAGTAGGGAGAAGCGATTTCAGGGGAATCTCACTCTAAGTATCCTGTGTTTTTTTGAACTTAAAACTCAGATGGCACAGAAAGAATTTAAAAACAAATTGAAAATCAGAAGGTGAAAACAAATCCAGTGAGTTCCAGTCAGTTCAGAATAACAAATCAGACTGAACACGCTTTCAGGGCTGGGCTCAAAACCAGTTACAAAACTATCTGTGGAAAATGCAGATATAAGTAAAGGGCAAAAGTTAATACATACTCTTCTACAATATATTTAGCATTTTTTACCTCTAATTTCTTTCTCATATATCTCTAGCCTAGAAAAACATTGAGTGGGTGGATTTTTTTGGGGGTGGGGAGAAGTGAGAAACACAAGAATGGTAGATAAACAACAATTCTCATTGTCTTTTCTTTTTTTTTTTTTTCTCTAAAATGTCTGAACTGTTCCAGTGTTTTGACTCAGATTACCAATACTTTTTGGGGGGGGGGAACATATTGTTTTGTTCTTTCAAGTCCTGTCTTGTGACAGATGTACCAAATGTCATAGGAAAGAAATCCATGCTTTCCAACCTTTAAATAGATATCATTTCTGTTCTGTCCCCCATGCTGTCCACTGTGCCTGTGCTCCCGTCTGTGACAATGACATTAAAAGCATCCCAGGACTCAAAAAAAAAAAAAAAAAAAAAAGTGTGATAATTTTCAGATGAAGTAGTTGCTAGGAGAAGTGGTCCTGGAAGTGAGAAGCTTTGATGGGTAAATATCTCTTCACCGTCCTGGCAAGTTAAATGCTATCAAGACACAAAACAAAACAGTTACATATGAAGCAATGCAGTATTCACAAACTCACAGAATAACTGGTGATGGAAGACAGCTCTGGAGATTATATAGTACAACCCTCCGCTCAAAGAAGGATGACCTAGAGCAGGTTGCTCAGGACCATGTTCAGTCAGGTTTTGAATAGCTCCAAAAATGGAAACTCCACAACTTCTCTGGACAGCCTATTCCACTGTTTGACCACTCTTAGGGTAGAAATTTTTTTTTTACATTTAGATAGAATTTAATGTGTTTCACTTTGTACCTATGGCCTCTTGTCCTGACAGTGGACAGTACTGAGAAGTCTGTGTCTTCTTTAACCCCTCTCCCCCATCAGACATTTGTACATCTATCCCAAAGCTGAGCTGCATGAATGTTCCCATAAATTCTCTGTTGCATAAATGATGATTCTCCTCTTTTTTTTTTGCTGGTCTGCCCTTCCTAAAAAGCCCATATTCATTCATTGCCACATTCCAGCTGTGTGAGCTATTCCACCTTGTTTCTGTGATCCCACTGAAATTGTCATTGTGCAACTCCACATAGATGTCTAACTCCTCATGTTTATTCCCTGTGCTATGTGTGTTAGAATACAGGCACTTCAAAGTTTCACCCACTTGTGCTGATTTCACAGAAAATGCATGACAACTGCACTCACCATGTTGTTCTTTCAACATTTTCTTTATTTATGTGCATACATTTGAGATGGTTCCCCTTCAATCCTGTACTGATCACTAGGTCTCTCCTGGCCCTGTCACCTGGCAGCCATTGTTTGTCATGCCATGAACCACTCACTCGCTGTTTTTCCTTCCCTATCATTCCTAGTTTAAAGGTCTCCTTGAAAAGTTGACCAGCCTGTTTGCTCCACTTTTTCAGGTGGATCCCATATATATTCTAAGCATTCCTTAGGCCTCAGAGGACCCCATGGTCATACAAAACTCCTCTTGTTGATACCAGCTGTTGTTGATATCAGTTGTTAGCATGCAAAACCTGTCTACTCTTTGGGAGTACATTTCATAGGATATTTTCTTGCCTTAGTTGTGCAGACTATTTCAATAGCCCTTTCAAAGTAGAACTGTTTTCTCCCTAGTTCTATCTGTTATGGATAGTCACAGACAACAACAAATCTACATTAACTTACTTTCAACCAGGAAGACATTTCATTTACTCATTTACTCTTTATTTCAATTGCTAGGTCTCATAAAGTGGCCTATTATGTTTGATACAATCAGGACCTGAATGATAGTAAATGAATAAAAGCTACTTTCCCTCTTGTCTCCAGCTACATTTAGTACGTTTCTTCCCTATGCATTCCTGAGAGAAGCTGTGTTTTTTCTTCCTCCTCAAAAACATACCCTCTCCCTAAACTGAAATTCTAGTTATCATTTGCACCCTGCATCCTTACAGAATTTTTTACAGAAGAAGCATAACCTCCATGGAAGTCATACATCTATTAAGATAAAGAAAAGAAAACTTCTATGAAGTCACTCGGGAGGTTTCTCCTACTTGAAAAAAGACAAGGCCTCTTTTTCATTGAGGATAAAACAATTTTTTGACAATTTGCTTTCATTTACTTTCCTGAAACCTAGTAGTTTTGTTGCTATTCCTTTGTTCTCTTGCAGGCAAAACCATATTTCCCACAGAAGTACGTACTATGGAGTCAATCAGTACATAGTGCTGTCTTGAGTGTACTTCTGTCAATCTGAGCTGTTGCACAACAAAAAATTGGGACATACCTCGTTTTCTCTTTTTCTCTTCTCCACCTTCTTGAACTCAGGGAAATCTTTGGCTATCAGGATGTTGAAAATATTGGACAGGAAACATTGTTACAGTAAGATACAGTCTGCCCCACTGAAGTAAATAGTATATAAAAAAAATAGTTTTCAAAACAGTTATTAAGAAGTTTCATCAGAAAGCAGGAAAATTCATGAAACCATTTTCATTTTGCTTCCACTGCTACTTCTTCCCTGTAAGTACAAGTGCAAAAACATCCTACCACAAATAGCAAGAAAAAAAAAAAAAAAAAAAGAGGGAAATTCATCACATGGTCTTTATGTCCACCTCAGGTGTCTTTGCTGTTCATCTGTGGATACAAACAGAAAACACTAGGAAAATGGTTTTCCCTGATAAGGAAACTCATTTTGATGGCAAACAAGCAATCACTGTACAGCATGAGGCTTTTCTAAGTACCAGATGTCTATGGTGAGTTTGTAAATTATGGAAAAGTAACAAGAACACCGCATGGCAGTTGGTAAGCAGCAGTTAAAGCTGGCATGCTGATTACGGGAAGAGAAGGTTTTCTGGGTGCCAGATATGTTCTGTGGTTACCTGTTCAGTGTCAAGGCAAAAAAAGAATTCAGAAATCTATGGCTTCACTTCATAAATGAAGTAGTAAAAAAAACCCCTCATTTCTAAGAATTATATATAATTAGTTTAAAATTGTAGAAGAAAACCTTAATGGGCTTTCGTTTATCCAGGTTTTCTTTTTTGCAATTGCTTTAGGTGAATTTAAACTTCAGCAGACTTTACAAGACAGTGGTTGTTCAAATGTATGATGAATGACAGCAGATGAATCAGCAGACTAAAGCTCTGACCCTTCCCAGCACTGCATCAGATCTAACTTCTTTTATTAACAGAGTGAGACAAAAAAGGGAAGAATTTACTAGAATTTATCCCATCAACTCAATATTGGAAGTTGTCTAAACTCAGGTTTGGGAATGAAGAAGATATTAAAAAATTGCACCTGCTTGCTTTTTTTGTTTTGTCTTTCATCTTTCTGTTCATGTGTCCCACTCGGGGTTGGGAGAGATAAAATGAAGTAGGCTTCCTCCAGAAGTGAGCAACCAACACTAGGTGTGTGATTGTAACAGCTTGTTTTGGACTCTACAAATTGCCATCTTGCTTTTCCTTGAAAAAATGAAGTAATGGGGAAACATCTGCTTCTTGAAGACATTTTGTGTAGCCCCAGCTTAGTGGGTTGCACACAGATCGCAGTTCATTGTCAGCTGTACAGATGGGGAGAAAAGTAAAAGAATTTCTGTTAGAACAAACAGGTTAATCTGAGTGCTATGGTTCCTGCTTCTACTCATGTTTCCACAAGATTTAAAGGCTAATAAATTAGGAGATGGGGTACTCCCAGTTTTATTGAAGTTCAATATTTATTTTAATTCAGCTGTCATTTCTACACTGGGCTTTTGCTTCTTCTCCCCAGTTCATGCAGTTTCAGCTTTAAATGAGCTTGAAAGCCTCAGATAAGAGATTGATGCAGGTTCTTTACAGTACACTTAAAGTATTTTTAATAATGCAACCAGATTGTGTAATACCCTGCACCCTTCTAGCAGTATGAAAACCAACCAGCAAAAGTGATGAAGGAACTACATTTCTGCTCTCGATTTTTTTTTTTTAATTTTATTTATTTATTTATTTTGTAAATCAGCAAAGCATTTTGTAAGAGCCCCAAGGTGGCAGAAGTCAAGTACCCAGTATAGCAAATTCAGACTACAGCTGCACCAGATGTCATACCCTGTTGGAGTGGACATAAAGGATGATTCAGAAAAGGCAGCAATTATGAAATTAAGTTGATGAAGAAAGTTCTTCCAAAGCTTAATTAGTCACAGCTTTGTTTGTGCTCTGAAATATGAATGTCTATACACCATGTACATATAAACTGCTGGCTATGGACACTTAAAGTCAGTCATTCTCTCCCTCCTTCTCCTCCCTTACTAGATCCTGTCACTAACATAATTAATAAAATCAGATGTATTTATTGGTACCCTCCTAACTACACTTGTGCAATAACATATGACTACTAAATGCTTTTGACACTCTAGTGAACAGTGGTAAAGTGGTGACAGAAAACTTAAAGAAGTGAACTGGCAGATACATATTGAAGGGCCAGTTCCATGACACCAAGGCAGTTAATCAGAGAGAGGCAGATAACACAGCCCATCCCCTTGTGGCATATCTCCTCCCCTTCTTTCATAAATACATCAATATATATGTGTGCATATATAAATAGATGTCTTTTTCTTACCCTTGCTTCTCTGTCTTATTTTTGTCACTGTTTGTTCTATGCTAACTTAAACTGGAAAATTAATTTTGAATTATTTCTTTTCTGCTAATAACATCCTGCTTTTCTAAGGTAAAAAAACAAACAAACAAAAAACAAAACCAAAACCAACCAAAAAAAAATGCAAAAAACAAAACCAAAGCCAACCAACCAAAAAAAACCCCAACCAAACAACAAAAAAACCAAACAACCCCCCCCAACAAACAAAACAAAACAAACCAAAACAAACAAACAAAAAACAAACAAACAAAAAAACAAACACAAAAACAAAAAAAAAACCCCAAACCTAAATAGAATTACTTGTTTTCTTAAAAATCAGAAATGGGGACATGGATGTTTAGGCAGGAGGGTCTTTAGTC
The DNA here is from genome assembly GCA_024611175.1 of Megaceryle torquata. Classification (NCBI taxonomy): domain Eukaryota; kingdom Metazoa; phylum Chordata; class Aves; order Coraciiformes; family Cerylidae; genus Megaceryle; species Megaceryle torquata. The sequence continues at coordinate 65,238 of JANIJG010024838.1, forward strand.
TGGCATGTGGCCAGGTAAAAATGGAAAAACTCACATCCAGCAGGTTGTGTGGAGGGCTTCTGGACCTTCAGCTGTCAAGAACCTCATCTCATGTTTCATGATAGCATAGGAAACGCTAGCACCACTAACCATACCAGTGCATGTCAGCACCTTGCTTCAAGTTTTTTGGTGCAATCAGAAGGAAATTCTTGCTTTTGAATACAAATTATAAGAATAAATGTGGCAAACTGGAAATATTTCTTGTTATGGGCTTTGCCTTACAAGCATAGAACACACCTGTCACTTTTATTTCTTTTCCTCTCATCCCGAGGAGACAGGTGGGTGCTGTAAAGCTCTTGTAGACAGAATTAATCTCACATAACTGATAGATTCAGGTTTTCTGAGGCAGAAGAGGACTCTGCCTGAGTATTTCTACTAGGGTCAAATTAAGGATGTAAAGAAGACCATATCCTTCATGGCCACCCCTCAGCTTTGCTGGTTCTCCAGCTGCATTTCTACAAACCCATGGAAGTGAAGGCAGGTGGAAGGCTATAGGGAATTGTCAGGGTTGGACTGTGGCAGTGTGATGGGCTTACATCTCTAGTCTAACATTAAAGATAGCCCTTATGAATTTTTAAGATACTATGAGGGCTACCTGTCAGAGATCAAGGATCTGCAATCAACTTCCTGATGGCTGCTCTTCCCTTTTCATTTCACCTAAGCTCTCCAGCGGAAAGTCAGCTTTTATGTGTATAGATGAATCTAGAAAGGCCTCTCTTGGAGTTTTAGTAATTAAAGGCTTCATTTACAAAACCATCTTAGACAAAGTTTTCTTATGCTACACTGTTCTTTTAGTTTCATGGGAGAAGGAGGGTAAACAACAATAATTACACATTAACTGCTTTGAAGAGTGACCAGAGCTGTAACATTGACTTTACAGATTTTATCATATCTCTGACAGGAACTTTGGCCTCTCTTGCTTATTCCTCCTATTAGCAACTAATCATATCTGTGTTTGTAACTGCAGATGGTGCTGGAGGACACATACTAACTCTAGCTAGTCATGAATGAGTGAAACTGCAGGTGAGGAACCCAGAGAAGAAAACTACCTCTATTTCATAGATACTAAATTTTCATCAGAAAAAGCTGAAGAATGTTGTGACCACTCTCCCTGCTCCTGGCTGCGTGATAATTACCACAGAAAATAATAGGAGCAATTGCATTTTATCTTTAATTTTCAAAGCCAGGATGAACTCAAGAAATAGATTGAGATTTATTTTTTAATTATTATTTCCTAAATATACTGATAAAATGAAGTTGTAACTTTTATCATTGTTATAATGGTGAATCAAGTCACACAACAATACTACACACTTAGTTTTTCATATATCCATACCACTACTTGAAATATTACATGATGTGGAAAGGTAGCAAAAGAAAATAATTTCGAGAAGCACAGTGTTGTGATGATGTGAGAGTTGGCAGGAATAAGTATATTATTTACTTCCAACGCATTTTAAAAAAACTGTAGTTTGAAATATATTTAGTTACTACAGAGCCTGACTCTGCTACTAACACAAACAGGGAAATAATTTCTGAGGCAAGGCTGCCACTTGAACCTTCACTATTCACTATTCATGAAATGTGGCAGCAAATAAAAATTCCAGTTCTGCACTTTGAATCGTTGAACACCCATGAATTCGCAGGGCCATCACAAGCTGCCATCCATGCATACAACTGACCCTTCCAGGGTGGACAAACATTGTGGCAGCACAAAGTCATAATTGTTTGGAGCCTGTTGTGTTTCAGATTGAACTCTGAATTTCATTTTGTGGCTTTCTCAGTCCCCTGATTTTATTTGAACATAATTTTTCTGTTTCTAATTGACTTCACATTTAATGGCAAAATTTAAAAGAAATAAAGGAGATTGGGCTGTGCTATTATCATACCACTGTATCAGAGGCCTTTTCAGGCACATTATTACATCAGCAGAGCTGCTGAGATCTCATGGTGTCATTAAGCACAAAGTGTATGAAGCTGTGTCATGATATTATGAAAATGTATCTTATTTAATTAAAATCTTTAAACTGTAACATCATCATTTCCAGACATGACAACTCAAACACAATAGAAATTAATTTACAAAACTTCTGCAGATCCTCAGCAAAACTGAAGAAACATAGGAAAACAGAAAGATATTTATCTCCATTTGCAGCCTAGTTATTTCTAGAAAAAAGGGCTGGCTTTCTCTGGACTTCTTGGCTTGTGAGAAGCCATTTGACATTTGCAAGCATCTCTTATTTTCTGTTTGACATTTTCAGGCATCTCTTTTTTTCTTTTTTTTTTTCTTTTTTTTTTTTTTTTTTTTTTTTTTTTTTTTGGTGTGTGTGATGGGAAATCACAGATGAGACTGAATACTTACTGCTGACCTGAAAATGGAAGGTTGTGCTGTCAAAATATGAACTGTTTTCCTGAGCCAGTCTCCTTGGCTATGAATTAATGAACCTGTGGTCTTTCTCATTCGTTTATTTGCAAAGCCCAGGAGAAGTTATACAAACTTTACATAAAGTGTCTTTGCATTAGACAGTTTCCAAAGCAAATAACAAAAGCGATCAGAACCTTTCAAAACATGATGGATACAGGCACCTTGCAAGAATTAGGATTATTTAGTCTAGAGAAGGAAAGACTGAAAAGAGACATGATAACAGTCTGTAAGTATGTAAACACTTGCTGAAAAGAGGAATTAAATAAAACTGTTCTTTATGTCAACTGTGGATAGGACAAAGAGCAATAGGTTTAAACTTTGACAAAAGAGTTTTAAGTTAAACATTAGGAAAAGCTTTCTAACAACAAAGAAAGGGAAGCAATGGACAAGATTCCCTGAGGAGGAGGAGCCCCTATTAATAGATGGTTTTTGAATGGCTTGATCAAAAATCTTCCAGAGATGGTTAAAACTCTTCTCCTTGGTCACTGAAATGGTTAGATATCCATACATGTCCTTCCTAGCTTCACTTTCTCTGATTATATAGAGAAGAACAGAGTAAATTATTTTAGTAAACTTAATCAGTTCACTGGATGAAGATATCTGTGATATCAGATTCATCAAGCTGGAACAGACATACAGTTGCATGAACCTTTTTTCTGCTCTTGTTCCCTTTATGTTCTTTATAGGCTGTGTACCTCTAAAGCTGTTAATGATCGACAGTTCTGCCTTTTATGACACATTTTGGTTGGACCTGCATTAAATTTTACACTTAACTCTGGCTTTCCACTAGAGAAGTGAAATATTCTTACAATATTTTTGATACCCTGGTTCATTAATCTACTTTTTATCCATTTCCCAGCCCAAGTGCAATTTAAAAAGAGTAGATATTTTTCATGGTACATTGTTAGTGTCTCCTAGCAACACAACATCCTCTCAAAATGACCCTGATCATCTCCACAAAATTCACATCATCTCTGGAATTACACTGAATATTCCAGAAAAAAAAAAGCCCAAGTTACTTCCTCATTCTCTCATATCTTCTAGAAACATAAAGTTTAAATCATATAAAGAATAAAAATTTAGATTGCTGATCCCTTGATAAAATCAAAGTTATGGAAGTACTCCTATCCAGAAACTGAAAATTTTACTTGGTTAGGTTATGTGTCAAGCACCCATTACACCACAGGAATGTTCACAAACCATAGGGACCTATGAAAAATGGAACTGAAATTAAGAAGAAGGATTAGAGCCTAAGGATTAAAGTCTCATAGTAAATCATACAGTGAGATATATAGAGCTGTCACAAGACCTGGTGAGCTGGTTCTTCAGCCACAGGCCACAGCAACATTCATTGTTAATTCAGTGGTCTTTGTAGTCCAGAGCTCCTCTCTGAGCTGTACTTTGGGGGTGTGCCCTGTTAAGGAATGAGTACAAGTGCAAAGTCAGTCTGATGATGCAGACATCTGTAAGAGCATCTAATGGACTAAAGGGCAGTAAACAGTTTGCCTCCTAAAGCTGTCAATAACTGTCAGCCTTCCCTTTATTTCTATTCAGTGACACATCTGTAGCTGCCATTCTCTGAGGCCAAGAAATCTGAAGACAAGTAGAGGACACTAGTTGAGACACTGGATGAGGTTCATTAGGAGGAGAACCACTACTGATGTCCATGAAGAGGGTGGTTCACTGTGAGGTGTAATACTAGGATGAGAACTTATTCCTGCTGTTCTCCAAAGATTGTCTCAGAAGAAAGAGGGTTTGAACTGGGAGCAGGACTGACAGCCCCTTTGAAGTCTCTGAGGCCTCTGTTTCTTTCTCCTGTGATGCATCTCATCCAGAAAAGGCAGGCAGCATGGTCACCATTAGAAGGGGAAATTACCAGGGACCACAGGATGGAACCTGACCTGCATATCAGTTGAAGGCACACTGCATGCACGTTACACTGTGTGTGGATCCTGTGTTTTATGCTACAGAGGCTTGTGAGTAGGCACAGAGTCTTGAGAGATGCAGGGCTTTGGCATTCACCCTGAGTGCTGGGTAGTGTCTCATCTGTAAAACAGTCTAAAATGATCTTTTCTTGGGTTTTAGAAAAGGATTACAGGAGGTAAGGACGAGATTCCTGAGGAAGGGGAGTTTGGAAACTAAACTGTCATGGTTTAGGGTCAGGGAGGCTCCTTAGACCTAACAGACACTCTCTGCTAACCCCCCTCCCTCCCCAAAGGGGAAGAGAAAAGGACTAAGGGAGAGAGATTTGGTCATTAGAAAAGGAAACTAGAACAGCTTTAATGAGAATAATAATAATACAAATAAAATAGAATATGTACAAATATATACAAAACCAGTATCAAACCCAGCCCCCCTGATGGTAATTACATCACCATCACCACTGATGTTGTAGAGCAGGCACCGGGGTCCCAGCCTGGGCCCCAGAGCAGACGGGAGCTCTTCAGGAGTTGGATTCTGCTATCGGATTCAGGAACACAGGATCGAAGGCAAAATGGACAGAGTCCTCCTTGGATACGCTGAGGAAACAGTCCAAGAGGGAAGAAGATCCTGGGAATAGGAAGCCCTATAGACCCTTCGGATCCCTCTGCTTTATACCCAATATGACGTATATGGGATGGATACCTCGCTGGTCAGTTTGGGGTCACCTGTCCTGTCCACTCCACCCTGCAGGTGCAGCCTTTCACTTTTCTGCACCCCCCAGTGTGTTACACAAGATCCAGCAGTGGCCTTGGTCTGCACACCAGTCCTTGGTAGTAACTCTAAACATGGGGTGTTATCACTGCCAGCAGCAGACACTGCCTGTGAAAACAGGCTGCTAACTTCAGAAAGTGCTGTTAGTTTGAAATACTGAACTGAAAAGTAAAATCACTGAACAGAATTAGTTCTGTTTTCACTCAAACCAGGACATAAATTTACAACCAGCAGCACTTGGGAGGCCTGGGAGTTTTTCTATGTTAAGGTTGAACTTTTGGCAATAACAGCAGCCAAAAAATGACAAGAGAAATATATGCATCAAAATTTGCATGGTTAGACAGTATATTTTCTCTGAGCAATAGATGTAACTTGGAAGAATTAGGCAAAGCTTTTCCATCTGGAATTTTGTCTGTTGTTTTACAACCTTATTGGTTGGCTGACCATATGACACCTGTGGCCACAGTTCTGGAGAACTTTCTAAGATATGAATAATTTATGAGTGACACTGCTGATGAAGAATAAAGGTGTTTGTAGCCATCACACCTATTGCATGCCATCAAAATATACCAATAATTTGGACCAAGAAAAGTTTATTAAAGCTGAACACGTATGTTTCACTTATCAGTGTTGGAAGCCTCTTGGAAGTGTAAAGAAAACTGTCATAACTCAGTAGACAGATACAGGAAGTCAGAGTAACTCATGTGCTTCCCTTGCCCTGATGCTCTCTCTTTCTTTTCCAGTTAACTTCATAATGTAAGCGTTTTTAATACCTGAAGTACACTTCAACATATTCCACACTGGGTACTGGGATTCAACGTATCCTAAGGATTGTGAGGCAAATACATTCATAATTAATTAATTTTCTGAAGTTCTTCTTTCTGTGTGTGTTGGTTTTTACAGTTTGTTGCTAAAACAAACAAATTGTATTTACTTACAGTAATACTACATTACTAATATTTGGGTGCCTATGGTTCCTCTTGTGATTTAATTTCTGACAACACCTCTTTTATATGCATCCTTGTAGAGGATTCTTTCACATCTGTGTGATAGTATAGCCACATTTTACTGCAGTAAAATCTCTCTTTATTTCAGCTTCATAGTTAGAGTAAATCTTAGATAAGCTGAAGTAGATGATTTTTTTTTCTATCAGCATGTTCCCTAACACTGTTAAAGCACAGAGTCCCTGATATAAATTTGCAAGTTTGCTGTTGATTTATTTTTAAGAGAAAATTGCCACTGTACGAGCGTCAGCCCTGCATCAAGCCCTGACACATTGTCCTCAGTTTGTATTGTACATTGTTAATGTAATTCTTCAGAGTGTTTCTGCTTGTAAGCAGGTCTGAGAAGTCTGTACTACAGTAAATTAGTTCCTTGGGTTGCCTGAGTTACCCTGGTGGCTTCATCAGCATAGGGAGAACTCAGAGGAGGACTGAGGACACCTTGCCTTCTCTCCTGTATGACCGTGAGTTCTACATTTTACCACCTGGACTGCAGCAGAGTACCAAGCACTGCATTACAAACACTGTTTAAACTGTGATGAGGTTTACTGCTAGGCAGAGAATCCTCCTCAGGGGCTTTTTTGCACCTTTTGAGAAATACCCAATTCACACAAAGCTATCTGAGCTCCCTGATCAGGAAATTAATTTGAAATTAAATCAAAGATGCCAGGCAGACATATTGGAATCAAAGACTTTCTACTACTTTATCTGAAAAACAGGAGAATTTAAGGGGTTGGAAAAACAAAACAAAACAAAACAAAACTCTTTTTTTCAGAGGTTTTTTTTCCCCGTTTTTCACATATTTGTTTGTTTCTGCTCTTTAATTGTGGAGGTTTTTCCCCCTTAAGCATTCACCGTTCAAATTCATATAAGGAGTCAAAGAAAAAGACCTGTTACATCATCCAATCCATCATGATTCAGAGGGCAAACTTGGCACTATACCAGCAGGAGACAGTGCCTGTCACTCAGTGAAAGGCAAAGCATCAGAGTAACAACCCCCAGGCAGTCTTTGCTCCTGGAGTCAGAGGGCAGCTGTTACACAGGGCAGGGAAGGGCAGCCTGCTCATCCTCCAGCCTCTGCTTCATCTCTAAGTGGGAATCTTCAGCCTTCACTGTGTAGAGAGTCACTGATGCTGTTTGCTTGTTTTTCAGTTATGATTTTTGTCTTCTGTAAGGCAGAACATGGACTTTTAGTTCTCTACTTCTTCCCCAAAGAACTGAAGTAGAATGAGAAACTTCCTTTTAACACACTCAAGTGATGGTCCAGGCTCCATGCCTGTTTACAACTCCCTTGTTCCAAGTATGTACCCTTGTTCCTTGTCTATGTAAATGGGTTCATGTCTGGAAAAAAAAAAAAGTGTCTGGTCATTAAAAAGTTGCAGACTCACTGCTCTAGATCTAAAAATTATTAAGCTTCATCTCAGAGGTGACAAATTTACCCTTTGGTGAGGCAGGGCTACATTTGCCAAGCTTTCAGATACATCTCTTGCTATGTGCAACTAGCTCACTTAGTATATGAATACCCCTGTTTGGGTTGCTCCAGGGTTCTGCCTTCAACTTTCTTTTGTTCCTGTGCTTTTAGCCTTAGGCAGCAATGTTCTGGGTTATGTGTAAGACATGGACCATCATTCCAATAGATAATGTACACAGCAGGTGTGTGAATGATCAAAAGATGTTTCAGGAGGAAAGGGCCACAACAGGTGTAGCAATTTTTTGGTCTTGTGACTGGATCAGCTCACATTGCTTGTGTGTTACTTATGTCCTTTGGCCAGATGCTGCCTCTCTTAACCATTTTAAATAGTCCCTTGACCTGCAGTCAAGATTATTGAATAGGGCTGCAGGGAAACTGAAGTGCTAACACTGCAAGGCAAGATGAAAGGCAAGATATACCAAAGAATTGCCCTTATTTTCCAGTGTCCTTGTAGATAACTTTCCCTCTTTATACTTGTTTGATATCACTGGGAAAAAACAAAACAAAACAAAACATAAAAAAACCAACAAAAACCCAAAACAAACAAACAAACAAAACTAAACAAACAAACAAAACACTCAATGTGAATTTAAAGAGAACTTAGGTGTAGGTTCATGGATTATTTTTCCTCTAACCACAGATCAGAATTTCAAAGGATTATTTGGGACAGGTGAATTTAGGACCTTTATTTGTGTCTCCCCGGCAAAGCCAACAGGATCTCTTCTTTGTTGTGACCAAGCTTATTTTCTTTACTGTGTCATGTGAAAATGTATGTATGTGTTACATAAAACCTAGTTGCAGCAACATGAGTGACATAAATATAGTGCTTTAAACTTTTTGAGAATTGGTTTAGGAATAATATATTTTATATGTCAGAGAATCAACTGATAACAGAGACACTCAACTTACATGCAATGCACTAAGAAGTCAAATTAGTACCTTCCTTGAATCATGAGAAAGTGTGTATCATGATTCTTCCAGATGGAGTTTTAATGAGACAAGCACATTAATTTGAGTAGCAAAGGTTGCTACCACTTCAAGCAATTAGCAGCCTCCTCACAATGATCACATATTATTCCTGAAATTGAACCACAATGGTATCTTGATTTCAGCCAGCCTGTGATAAGACTATTCCACAATTATGGTATACTTTTAACCTCATTTTGAACTGCTTTCTAATTCTAGCACAACTTCTAAGAATGCAGTAACATTTTGACAGTGGTACATTTTCCCAAGGCTGAGAGTTACCCAAAGGTAATGAAACATAAAGGTCAACTTTCTGCCTCACACTGAATTTAAATTCCATCTGTAACCAATTATAACATTTAGGGTTGGTTTTTTGGTTTTTTTTTTGTCTGATTCCAAGTCTTATAAGACACTGTTACCTTAGCCAGAAGTATTTTGCCAAACATCAAAAATAGCATTTCTAGAAGGTAAGCAAGGGTTTTCCAATTGCTATGGGATTTTTTTTTAACACCTGTCAGTCAGATTCAGCATTCATTAGAAGAGGAAAGTATAGTATCAAATTCTCTGTGTGTGGCTGCACTCTGCAGTTTGATGTTCTCTGGAGCAGAAAGAAGCTAATTGCTGGCTCACTGAGCAGTTTGTGGGCACTCACTTAAGATGAGTTTGCTCTGTAATAAGGCACTGATTATAAACCAATTTACAAGCCCGAAATGGCAGGTTTCATCTCATGTAGCTTTATGTGATCCTGATTATGTGATCCTTCCTGAGCAGAAAGGGAAAATCCTTAAATGCCCTTTCTTGTCCAAGAACTCCAGAGAAGAGAGTAGCCTGTGAGAAAGGTGTGTTCAGGTCCCTTCTGTCAGAGAGAAGGAAAGATAAATGAACAGATGTGATGCAGAGTTTATTAGCTTGTGTTTAGGTCTCAACACAGTTGTTTAGCTTGTCACTTTTTAGAAGCATCTCTGAAAAAAAAAAAAAAAAGAAAAAAAAAAGAAGTTATATCATAAAGTAGGAGAAAGTTTGTAATGAAAATAATGTACAGAAATATATGTGAATTATCTCTGTAAATGTGCTCTCAACTTCAGAATAAAAAGAATAGAGAAAGAGGATCAAGAAAGCTTTGTGTGTTAAGTTTCAAGCAATTATATAGGCAGCAATGAAGCTGCTTAAGAGTCTCTCATCAGATAGCAGTCACTTTAGTTTCCCATACTACACACACTTCAGAACTGAAGTGTCAAAAGCTGCTAGAACAGCTAGCGGAGCAAGCAGCGGTTAGGGAAACCTATCAGAGTGAGGACTGCTCCAAGACACAATCAGAAAGGGGAGAAGTAACTAAAGGGATAAGAGTAAACCAACTGATCAGCTTGAACTAGACCTTGCTATGCTATGAGATGTGAAAGTCTTCATCAGTCAACAAAGGCTACTATGGGACAGAGAAACTTCTCCCTGAGGAAACCTGTGAATCATTATTTGTGTAGATAAACTTGGTTAGTATCTGGGTTACCAGCTGGGGCCAACCCACCACAGAGAACCTACACAGTTAACTCAGACTGGCAGTGTAACTACTAGATAGATGAATTCTGGGTGACTGGCACCCAAAATATGATTAATTAAAGCTATTCATAAGCAGTTTAGAAGCTTAGACATGATGAAAATTAACCAGTGGTAACTTTCATTACCATGCTCTGCTAGTGATGCAAGGGAAATAGCTAATCAGATTGCAAATAAAAGTAGGTGAGCCTAAACTGGGAATTATAACCTTACAAACATTGATGGTACAATTAAAGGAAAGACTGTCTCAGACAGACTATTGATCATTAGTAGCTGAAAGCGGAAACACATTTTTTGCCTGCAGAAGGATTTTCAGCTATGAAAAAAATGGTATCAAATTAAAGGTCCAACTCTTGACATTAAGATCAGGATAGAAGGAATGTGTTGACACTCTAGACCTGCAAAAAGCTTTTAATGGGATTTTTCATGATTTAAAGATGCATTGTATAATACTTTCAGTTTTCAACCTTTCCCAAACAGGTTAATGAAAGAGTTCTCATACAGGTTACATTGCATACAACTGTATATTATATGCCTTGGAGTCTTTCTTGTTCTGGAAAAATTAATTATATCAACTATGAATGATTCTACAGGGTATCAAGCATGTGTAGTACACTGATAGTACTACATAAAGCAAAACTCAGTTCTCCTAAATTAACAGAAAAAAAAAAAAAAAGGAAAAATCCAACTCAAAGAAACAACAAAAGAAACATGCAACCCCTAAACTCCAAGAGTATAGAAAATAGAGACACAAATACATTATGCTTGGGATATACAGAAATTTCAGTAAATTGCAAGAACAATGATAGAGAAGTATAAGAAATATATAAATGACAAATAATGCTTTTTAAAACTACAGAGCTAACCCAGATTTTCCCTAAACTAAGAACTGTTTTCTGGAAGTTTCATGTAAAGATTGTCCTTGAGGTCTGGCTTTTGTCTGGGCAACGGTCCATTCCTATCTCTAGGCCAGCCTCATCTGCCAAAAATAAGACTGTCTAATCTAAGGTCTCAGAACAGACTGGCTCTTTAGAGGCCAGAACAACATTGAGAGAGTCTAAACTATGTATTATCCACTGAACTTCAGTTACTGATTGCTCTAAGAGAATCAAGGGCAGATAGAATTAGGAATCAGTAGATGAAGTTAAGTCAGTCACTGGAAAGTGAGTATTTCTCTGTAAATATTCTCTAGAGTTAATCCACTCAGTAGGCAGTATAAGATGGGAAAACTTTTAAATCATTCCTGGATCTTCAGAAAGATTTGAACCTATGATGTTTTACATCACAGCCCAGGTCTTCAGTATTAAAGCTATAAGTAGAGATATCACCTCACAGGAATAGTTATTCTCAATTAAAAAGTCACTACAAGTGGACAACCCTAATCTGTTCATTGAAATGCTGTATTCATACCAGCCCCAATTTATGGGTAACAGTATGAACAAGCAAAATTCAAAGATTTATATCTTTACAATAAAGACCATAATCATAAAATATTGGCATATAGTTAAAAGTCTTGGTACCCTCTATATTTCTAACTATTTAAAATGCAGAAAAAAAAAGAAGCTTCTTTATTAAAAATATGAAAACACAAATATCTTTTATACTGGAAGGTGAAATGGAGTTTTCTAACTTGATTTATCTCAGTCATTTATTTTGTGATATCCAGTGGGAAAGACATTAAAGCAGACCTGCTCTTTATTTTCCTTTGAATCCATTTTCATTCCATACAATTTCTTCTAGCTCCATTTAAGATTCAAAGGATCCCCTTGGTACTGCCAAGGATTTAGAAAATATAATGTTCCCAGAGACAATTTTTATTCAAGTGGCTGCAAAATTACTGCCTCTCCATGGATTTTCACAAAGACTGTTTTCAATACAACTAATCTACAGTATCTGACCTGAACAGCCCAAGCAATATCAGGGAAAACTTCATTCTTTTCTTATCAAGCTTCAAGAGCTTTTAGAGCTGACAGCAAATATGCAACTGTTTCCTCTATCGCTCTCAGACATTTCAGGAAACAAATCTGTTCAGTTTGTATTCATACATAAATACAAATCTGATACCAAATCAACCAGAATATGAATTAGCAGAATGACCTGAGTACAGTTACTAGGAAATGCACCCTGGGAAAATAAAATGCGTTCTGGAAAGTGTCTGCTCTTTTACATCTCCTTTCTGAAAATCATCTTTGAAACTTTATCAAAATATTTTTAAATGTCACACTCCTAAAGGCAGCATATATGACAGAAACAAAAAGCAATAAAAGAGGAAGTATTATTCCCTAAAAGACAAAGTATAAAGATTATATTTGGTTATAAAAAGTTATACCTGTACTTCCTTCTTAGTCTCAGTACAAATTAGTCTCTTGATCAGACTGTAAGAATTGACAAAGGGAAAATGGAAATGGTTAAGAGAAAAAAAAAGTGCTTGACTTAATAACTTACATAAGGAGAAGAAAAATGATAGCCATATCTTTTGGTAAGCTGTGTATTCATTTGCAGTTAATTTGCTTAAGAAAGGATGTTTTGATGGGTCAAGGGATAAGGTTTTTATTAGATATGGCTAAGTTAGTAGAGGAGTAATTTAAATATAGTGAAGCACCTTTAATTATACTGTACTATGTACATTAAATTTGTTCCTACAGCAGTTTTATTACTTTAAAACCTATTCATTCAAGAAGACTTCACTGTAAATGAAAAATTGTTATGAAAGTCCTCAGAAAATGGGACTTAATGAATAATACTTATTCTTTCAAAAGGAGGCTGGAATGTTCCTGTCCCATCATAGGGTGCCAAGATTGCCTGACAAGAATAATGTCCACAATGAAAAGAACAATGAACGAAGTCATACCTACCTTTTCATTGCATGTGATTTGACTATGAGCCAACTACTTTATCCTATAAATACAACAGCCCAAGTGAGGCTTCTTTGAGCTCTCTGGTATTGCAGCAGGCTGTGGCCCAGTATCTTTCCCAGAGCTGGGACACCTCTCCAGGTAGATTTTCTGGAGATACTGATGACTGTCCACTCTCAAGTGTTGGAGGAAAGTGATTAATTCACTTCAGTTTGCTACAAGTGCAGGAGAAAAGTCTCAGATATAGGTTAACCTCTACATCTGTGTGTGTGTCTGTGTGTATGATTTAACCTTTGTATTTGTGTGTATGTGTTTGTGTTTGTGCTTTTGTGTATATGATTTAATCTTTGTATCTATCTCTGTGTGTGTGTATTTGTGTGTACAGCTTGATGTAGGAAACTTGATTGTGTATCTCATGTTAATTTTGACATTCTTGAATCTTTAACTAAGTTGCTGTGCCAATTACGGAACAGTTTGGTAAACCACCCTGACAACTGACTAATAGTTAAGTGTTGTTAAAAATGAAGCCATTTAATTTTGTGACTTACTATTACAATACTATCAAATTTTAAATTACTGTTGTGTTGGATCCCCTTATTCCCTGTACCCCTACCCTAAGACATAAACTGTGGAAAGTCTGAGGCTAAGTCTGGATCCAGTGGCATCTAGACTCCTCTCTGAGAAGTTTAGAAAGCAAAGGGGTCAGTTCTGAACATTGTGCCTCAAAAGGAGGGCTTCCCTTACCCCTTTCATCTCTAATCACCGCAAAATCATTCTATCCTGATTCTACTGTGATTTTCCTTTGTATGTTTCTTCCATGTAGTAATAGAGTGAGTCTTGTCATTGAATTCTGGTAAGTTGTGCTTTTACAAATTCATGTTAAAATTCACTTTTGCTAGTTTCTTTGAAAGTGATTCTTTAAGCTACCTAAATCTGTTCTCCAGGATTCTGCAACAAGTGATTTAAGTGATTTAAAACACTCACCCGCAACATGAGCACTCAGTTCATCACATATTGTCTCTGTTGCGTCTTCCTCCTCACTCTCTTCCCCTGCTTCAGTGTGGGGTCCCTCCCATGGGAGACAGTCCTCCACAAACTTCTCCAATGTAGGTCCTTCCCTCAGGCAGCAGTTCTTCACAAACTGCTCCAGAATGAGTCCTTTCAACGGGGTGTGGTCTTTCAGGAACAGACTGCTCCGTCATGGATCCCCCATGGGATCACAAGTATTGCCAGCAAACCTGCTCCAGCATGGGGTCCTCTCTCCACAGGTCCACAGGTCCTGCGAGGACCCTCCTCCAGTTTGGGCTTCCCATAGGATCACAACCTCCTTTGCCCTGGTGTGGAGTCCTCTGTATGCTGTAGGTGAATATCTACTCCACCATTAACTATCATGTGCTGCAGGGCAACAGCCTACTTCACCATGGTCTTCACCAGGGGCTGCATGTGAATCTCTTCTCTGGTGTCTGGACAACCTGCTCCATCTCCTTCACTGACCTTGGTATCTGCAGAGTTGGTTCACATATTCTAACTCCTCTGCAGCATTTGTTATTGCACAACAGGTTTTTTTGCCCTTCTTAAATATGCTATCACAGAGGCACAACCACTGTTGCTGTTGGGCTCAGCCTTGACCAGCAGCAGGTCCATCGTGGAGGTGGCTGGCATTGACTCTATTGGACACAGAGGAAGCTTCTATTGGCTTCTCACAGAAGCCACTTGTAGCTCCCTCACTACCAAAATCTTGCCACAAAAACCCAATACACACTAAAGCAATCTTTCCATGGCTGGATACCCACTCAGCATGTGGAAGGTTGGCTTTCATCATCCTCAAAAAGTACTCCAAAGAGTATGTGTTGGGGGAGACCTATAATGGGCAGAGATGAGTTGGAAATACATTATACTTGACCACTGCTGTATCTCAAGGTAGGAGCATGGTGTGTCCTGGTTGTGTGGTGTGCAGGTCTCTGCCAATCTTTTCAGAGGTGTTTTCCATTTTCAGTAGAGCAACCAAATATCTTCAGTTCACTTATTCCAAGCAAGGCACAGCAAAGAAAAGAGTATAGGACATCTATCATGCACAAACTAGATCATCATCAGCGCCAGACTTTTGCGTGACTTATCTTTGTTTGTCTCCTTGTGCATGGAGGCACAAGTGTGGTTGTCTCCCTCAGTCTGTAGGAGTCTGATGAACACAGAGGAAGTTATCCTGTCCTGAGTTCTTTCATTATATTCTTAAGAATTAGTCTAGTCCAGATTCAAATGCACCTGTACATTTTTGCTTAAGGATATAGGTGTGCTTGGAAGAGGACAACAGAGCAGTGACTGTGCTCTGTGCCTCCCAGCAATGCTTGGGACTGACATGCCAGATGTTTTCTTTAACACGGGCACCTGAAGAGGGTCCACTGCTGCCAGCCATGGCAGGAATCTACACTGAGGGACAGAGCCACAGGAAGTGGGAAAGCAAATGAAGGCCATGCTACAGAGATGTAGGAGTGAGTAGGTGCAACAGACAGTGGAACGGGAGCTGACCCAACATCTGCTTCAGGGAAGGAACACTGCAGTGGGTCCCTGAGCAGCATCAGTGAGCCTGCACCCAGAGATGCAGAGATGCTTCCTTGGCACAAATAAACACCTTTTGGGAGAATAGACACAGCCACTGCTGTGAGGTAACCTGCTTACTTCTACACTCATCAGTGAATAAGTGCCTTACATAACTATGATAATAATCTTACAGTCACTTTTCCTAATAGATAATACTTCTTAAACCTCCTACTGCTTTTGTCTGTTTCTTCCAGACTTCTCTTCGATTTGTTATTATCCATTAAGTAAGGTGCCCGAACCAGGCAGACTACCACCACCCGCATCCTCACCACAACCAAACAGAGCAGAATAATTACCTCCAAAGTCTTGCATATGACACTACTATTAATACTTTCCAGAATTAGATTTTCTTTTCTGGCAAGTGTATTTCATCATTGACTCCTATTTGGTCTGACTCATCATTGAGTCATGTTCAATTAGCTTTTCCAATCAGAGTGATTCCAAGCAACCTAATCAAAAGGAAGGACTAGCTCCTTCAAGAAAAAGCCTATTCTAAAAACAAAAAACAAAAAAGGGGGAATGGATGGACAAACCAGTTGATTATTTCAGAATAATTTATTAGTTTGCCACTTTATTATTGAAGAAAAAAATTACATTTTTCCACTGAGAAGTGGATTTTATGGAGGATTTTTAATCTGTAAACCATCAAATCTTGGGACCCATGGACTGCTTCTGAAAGGTTTTCAACCTGTAGCTAAAAAAAAAGAAGCCTGTCATAATTAGTAAGGCTCATCACTGCAAGGATGTGCATCTTCTCAGGCAACATGTATTGGCTGATCAATTAAATATTTTTAAAATTATTACTTTGAGTAAATTGCTGAGTATGTTTACTAGGTGATTCACATGTTTTAGATACTGTCACTCAGATTTTTATATTGTCTTTTTAAGGTAATTTAATACACATGGACAAATTTTCAAAGGCAACAAGTCTGCTGAGCTGTAGTGAGTAGCATCTCAATGTATATGTAATATATGTATTTTAAGAAGACTAATAGTGCATTTACCAACTTTCATTTGAAGGTACAGAGTTTTATAGATACAGGAGGTGCAGGAAGAGAATGGGAAAGATGGCCCAAATTGTTTAAACTCTATTCAAGCTGCTAACTATTGTAAATAGTTATCTTCTCCTTTACTACAGTCACACTTGTCATTCTGCAATAGCATTTATGGAAGGTAGATGAAGAAAAGGAGAAGACTGTCTACACAAAGGAATAAATAACAACCCTGAAACTGTAGAGGTTAAAATGCAGAAAAGTGTCAGGAGAATCAATATCTAATTAATACCGCTACAATACATATAGTATAAAAGAAGCTTCTGATATATATTAGCTGCCAATATAACTTTAGCTGTTGGGTTGGGATAAACACTTCACCTAAGGAATCTAGGCTAAGTAAGAAGTGAATAGTATGAAAATGAGGATAAAAGCAGATTAAAGTGGGGACAAATCTTGTGTTTCCAACTCTAGAAAGACAGATGGATTACTATTGAGAGAGACTGAGGAGAGTACAAGGAGAGAAAACTTGCAGGCAAAAAACAGGGTTTCTCCTGTGTAAATTATGCCTTCAAATTCTAGGCTTTCTTGCTGAGCAGATTAATTTACAAAATGGAACTGAAAGGGCAGCAAGAAATAGATATTTAATGAATAAATGCTATTTTGTAAAGATTTGTTGAGTCTGTTATTGGCTTGTACTGTTTTCTAGGATGCTTGCCTTAAGCTTTGTCTATTACCCACTAGATATCACTAGGTACAAGTTACTTAATTATACATATTACTATTATTTCATTATTGAAAAATCTAGTTATATACCTGCAGTGGGATGATATATATCACCACTTGGCAAATCGAAAGGAAAATGTGCAGTTTTACACAATATGCTATCACAGCTAATTGATATACACAATACACTCCCAAAGATAACTGAAGTTAATGGAAATATTGCTAATTATTTCATTGGTCAGTGGAGAAGTCACACACAATATAGCTAGCAAAACAGGAAAATGTAAATGGTTATTCTCTTACAACTACATATGATGTTTCAGGCATTTATTCTGTAGCATCTAGAGATTTGGTGAACCAGTGCTCCAAAGCCTGGATGCTTTCCCAAGACCCAAAAGTAAGCTAGGGGTGGGTTTTTTTGCTTTGTAGAAGGCCAGGTTTGTACATAGTATTTGTACACTGCTCTGAATCTTAAGATCAGAAAATTATTTTTTTTTCAAGTCTGGCTTTGAATTAAGGCTGAATATAGACACATTCCTATCTGTTACTGAGGTGGTTACTTTTACAGTGGTAAACTTGCACCTGTCTTCATTTTGTGAGCACAGTTTTCCACCCATGTATAAAGATGCACATGCTTTTTTATTCACTCCAAAGAAGATCATTCCTCCAGAATTTTCTCAGTCTTTTCTCAAAGTGTAATAAGAGGATATGCAAACCAGGCACATACAAGTAAGATATTTAAAAAATATATAATGAGGGGAAAAAGGGGTTTTTGAAACTAGAATCTCATTTTGAAATTTCCACTAGGGGTTACGTAATCTTGTCTTCACATGCTGTGGAGCAGTCCTGTACTCTTGCAGTTTCAAGTTCAGTGCTTGGACTATGTGATGACATTAACCTTCCAATTATCTTAAGGCAATAAACAAACCTTTTTTTTTTTTTTATGTCTGTCTTTCCACTTTTCATATTATGGTTTTTAACCAACCACCTTTGGAATATTCCCGTTGCCTGATGCTCTTTGTGCAATTTATTTGTTGCTGACAGTGACTTTTATGTATCTTAGATGACTTTTGGCTGGGTCATTTTCTGAACTTTTTATTCTATTGTTTAATTGTTTTTTTCCTCAAAGAGAGAAAAAAATTATTTGAGCTGTTCCCTCCTTTAATTGGAGTTCACCTCTCTGATTATGCCATCTCCTTCCTATTATGAGTCAGGGACTAAAGAGAATTGCATAGAAAAAAAAAAACAAACCTATCAGCATTAGTCCTTTAGTCCTTTAGTAGTTGGTTCAAATATTCAGATAAATCACTCTGTAACATCCTCAGCTGCTGCTGATGCCTTTTGCCACACCTTTTAACGATGGTTAGAAATGGCATCTAAGAGCTTCCAGAAGAGTGAGAAAAATCTATCTATGTCATCATCTGTTATTTTGGCAAAATGTAAAGCAAAAGAAATGTGCAATTTACATTGGAATATGTAACCAAGCAGATAATTCACACACAATAATTCATTAGATTAATTCAGCCCTTGCTGCGCATTGAAAAGCACAAGCTGATTGTGGTATCTTTTATTGTTCACATTTTGCAAACATAATATATATTATTACCAAGATACATTTCAGCAGCACTGCTTATTTCATGATTTATCAAACTGCTCACACAAAATCACTTTTGTTCTACAAAGAGAATCAGTGCTACAGGATTTTCAGCATAAATCTTAAGAGTTAAAAAAAAAAAAATTAAAAATATCTGGGTATTTTTTGGTTTATCTATGTCTTTCAAACCAATTTTTCCACAGTTTAGTCTCTAGTATGCACCACAGATGCTCAAGTTTAGAAAACATTTTTTCTGCATGCAGACGAATTCACTGGTGCAAAGCAACAAGGACCCATTTAATTCATGTGATTTCCTGCCTTGCGTGCATTGTAAACATACTGGCAATACACATCAGTAAACAAGGCCAGCTTCTGCAAATGAACCTGGGTGGCATAAAAAAAAATCAAATAACAGCATCTTATTATCACAAACCTTTGAAAGAAATAAGCTTTTAAGTAACTTGCACAGTTTAAGACTGATTATTTATAAATTATTAGTATTATTTTAATTATTTGAATTGCCTTTGATTAAAAGATTCCCTCCACTTTTTAATAGCAAAGCTACAGGAAGATGCCAGCATTGATTGACTGGAAATGTTTATAGTAGAGTCCAGCAGGATCTGTTACTGCACTAGTCACAGGATGAAGCAGGCAATAGACTCAAGCAATAAATACAAGTTCAAAACCCTGCTGGGGTAATGAGCCCTTACTCAGAATAGCTCACTCTCATTATTGTCCACTGTCCACAAAATTGTCCACTCTCATTAGAGTACTAGTAGTTTTATCATCTCTTTACTTGTTTCACCAGCAAAGTTTTAAGGCTGTTGAAAAAGTATAATTTAAAAAACCCCATCACAATTGTGTATTGTACCTTTCATTTTATTTTGTCTATTTTATGCAAAATGGTGCTCCAAAGTTTAAGAGTTTTAGCCTAGATCTAAAGAATTGTGAATATAACTGAAGAATTCTATAAACTGATTTAAAGTGCACTCATTTAAGTTATTGAATGGATTTGTGTCCCTTGGTATTATATTATTTTTCATTGGATTAATTGCCTATAAACATCATGTTTACAAACTTAGTTTTCCACAGTGAGTGGGAAAAAAGTTCCCAGTAGATGGAAAATAGAAACATCACATCTGTTTTTAAAAACAGTAAAAATGAGGATCCTGGGAACTACCAATCTGTCAGCCTCACCTTCATGCCCAGTAAAATCATGGAACAGATTCTCCTGGAAGATGTGTTGAAATGTATGGAAGACCTGGAGAGAGACAGCCAGAATGGCTTCACCAAGGGCAAATTGTTCCTGACCAATCTAAACTTTCTACAGTAGAGTGACCATATAAGTAGACAAGAAAAGAGCTATGGATGTAATCTACCTGGACATTTGTAAGGCCTTTGATACAGTGTGTCCCATCACATACAGTCCTCTCCGTCCATCCATCATCACCCCCAAGATTCTTGCCACTAAATTGTAGAGGTAAGGTTTTGATTGAGGGACTGTTGGATAAGAAATTATCTGGATGTTCACGTTCAAAGAGTCACAGTCTTGGTGACCAAATGAAAACCAACAAGTGGTGTCCTTCGAGGGTCCCTACTGGGACTAGTATAATTCAGTATCTTCATTGATGACATAGTAGGGTTGAGTGCACCCTCAACAAGGTTGCAAATGACACCAAGCTGAGTAGTACAGTTGATTCACTTGAGGGAAGGGATGCCATCCAGAGGGACCTTGACAAGCTTGAGGAGTGGGCCCACATAAACCTCATTAAGTTCAAGAAGGACAAGTACAAGGTCCTGCACATAGATCAGACCAATAAAAGTGATTATATTAAAAAAAAAAAAAAAAAATTTCTATATGCTGCCCCGCAAAGAAGGACTTGGAGATACTGGTGGATGAAAAGCTGGACATGAGCCAGCAATGCGCATTTCCAGACCAGAAAGCCTACTGTATTCTGGGCTACATAAAAAGAAGTGTGGCTAGTCAGTGAAGGGAAGCAATTTTCCTCCTCTACTGTCTGCTCTCCTACACCCTACTTGGAGCACTGCATCCAGCTTTGGAATTCACAGTACAAGAAAGACACGGACCTGTTGGAGCAGGTCCAGAGCAGGGCCACAAAACTGATCTGGGGGCTGGAACACCTCTCCTATGAAGAAAGGCTGAAAGAGTTGGAATTATTCAGCCTGGAGAAGAAAAAGTGTCTGGGGAAACCCTGCTGCAGCCTTTCAATACTTAAAGGGGGCCTATAAGAAAGATGGATAGAGACTTTTTTACCAAGGCCTGTAGTGACTGGATGGGGGGGCAGCAGTTTTAAACTGAAAGAAGGTAGG
The DNA here is from genome assembly GCA_024611175.1 of Megaceryle torquata. Classification (NCBI taxonomy): domain Eukaryota; kingdom Metazoa; phylum Chordata; class Aves; order Coraciiformes; family Cerylidae; genus Megaceryle; species Megaceryle torquata. Next base: position 86,481 of record JANIJG010024838.1, read on the forward strand.
TTTCAACTGGACATAATGAAGATTTTTATATATATATAATGAGGGTGATAAGACACTGGAACAGGTTGCCCAGAGGAGCTGTTGAAATATTCAAGATCAGGTAGGATGGGGTTTTAATTGACCTGATCTAGTAAGATGTCCCTTCCCATGGCAGACAGATTGATCTAGATGAACAAACTCTTTAAAGTTCCCTTCCAACCTAAACCATTCTATGTTAAATAGATATTTACAACCTTAAGATTTTAAAATCTCATGTTATGTTGTACTACGCAATAGCTAGGTCTGTAATACTAACAAGACAAATTAAATGCTCTGGAGATCAATTTCTGAACTCTGTAAAACCAATATTTGGTGCTGCAGTGCCCAGCTCATGATTTACATCTGTTATCCCAGTGACATCCTGACAAAAATGTCCAGAGAATCACAAGTTTAAGTATTATCTGTCTGAACATCTTCAAATATGAAAGTGTCTGATATTCAAATATGGCACTTATCTAAAAGCTTAAAATAAATAATGCAGCATACATAGATAAACGGCTTAATTTTTAAACAAGCCATATTTTTAGGTATTTGATGTTTTCACTGTAAAATTCTCATATACTGTGTGAAAGCAAGAGCTTAGGCAGATGCATAAGATAGGAGGAAATAACAATTTCTCAATAATGTTGTTATTGACTTGCTTCTTTATGTTTACCTGGGAAGATGAAGACAGACCTCTTCTGTATATGGATTCCTATGGGATCTTGGTTGGAGGAAAACAGACACTGTTATCATGAACTGTCCTTGATCCATGGAAAAAGCGTAAAGGAAGAAAAACGGTGGAGAAAAGGCAATGAAGCAAGAAGATAAAGCAGAACAAAGCAGAGAAAAACAAGACATGGGGAGTACTGGGCAACTTAGACAGCAACCAGTCGTGTAGTAGATTTAGGTGCATGAACAGTGTGTGGGCCATCGCATGTATCCTATCAGCATTGTTGGTGTGCGTGATCAGTGAAGCTTGCTCTATATAACCAAGGGATGTACCAATAATAAAGGTCTTGTGGAGTTGCTGAAGTCCATTCTTCCCCTGCATATTACAGTAAGATATGTACCTAACATCCACCCAAATTCCTGTACCTTTGCAGGGTATTGAAACTATGTGCCCTGATATACAGGACAACAACTAGTGCTGCCAATACACATGATCATATGTAGGATACTTCATTTTGCAGCTTTATGGTGGAAACAGTATAAGAAAAATGTGAGACCAGAGAGCTAGAGCAAAGGCCAGTGGAGCATGTAATGATCTGTTCGCCCTCTCAGTGGTGAATACAATCTGTAGACTGTACTTTCTGGGTTCCCTAAACTAGAAAGCAACCAGTTCACTTCTGCAGGCAAAAGAGGGAGTCAGTTCACTTCATGCCTGAAAGACTCCACCGCTCCAGCCCCTTATCCCAAAAATCTGTCAGTGCCACTAAATGAAAAAGGATACTAAGCAGCAAAAGGTTTGAGAGAGAGTCTTTGGATGGTGATGTCTTCCTCTGCAAATACTTTGGTGAACCAAGGAGGCCATGCTCTCCTGCAAGTGGGTTTCTTGTACAGCTGCCTGGGGAAGTGGATGTGCGGTGCTTGAGGAAGTGGCCTTGAGTATCTCAGCACAGACACTAAGCACATGTTATAGGTCATCTCACTGGGGCAAACATTATCAGCTTTGATGAGCTGAGTCCTGCTCTATGCCCACCATGTCACCTTTTACTATTTTTCAGATGAGGAGACTTCTCCACCTGGTAGGTAAGGAGGTGGCTGCTGTCTTTCCTGCAGTCTCTGGACCAGGAGATATTTGATTGCATCAGTTGTGGCTAACTCTTGTATAACATATTTCTGACCTCATCTCTCTATTGAGGAATTCCTTATAGTGCCGATTACCAATGTAGAAAGCCCAGACAGCTTCAGTCAGGACATACCTAAGCCTTTGTAGGGCATTAGACCTCTTGTTCATCCAGAGGTCCTTTGACCAGCTATCAGTCCAGACCTTATAACAAGGTTGTGACTGCATCTTTCCTGTTCCAGGCTTTTCTCTGCTCTCCTATAGAAACTATTCTATATGGTTTTTTTTTCTATTGGGCCAAATCCCACACTTCCTATTTTATCACTTATGGACCTTAAGATCCATGAACTCTGTATAAATGTAGCACATATGATGCAGAACCAGAAAGAACCTATCTCCTATGGGGAACAAAGCATTTAATGAATCTTCACTTGCCTAGAATGGGTGTCCTCCTTCATGCCTCCTTGAAGTTCATCTGTCCCTTGTCATTAATTTGAATCTTATTTATTCTTCTATTTTTCTCCAACATTATCTAACTCCCTTTTAACATGTTCCTGGTAAAAGAAACAAGATAAAATTTAAAATTTTTTGCTCTCATCAGTGGCTTAGGAAAGGAGATGTACGTGAATGGCCTGGCAACTGTAGTAATTATTATGACACCAGCTGTTATAAATATACATGTTCACCCTATATAATTCATCAGTTGTAAAGAGATACAGATAACGTTTTCCAGTATTTAACATGCTGACACTAAACGGATAACCAAAGAATTAGTGTACATATAGCTGTTAGTCAAGAGATGTGATTCCTCATCATACATTTTCTTAAAATAATTTGCAAGTTGTAAGTTAAGAGCAAAGGTTATTCTTTTTATTTTCATATTTTACATTCCCTGTTTAGGATTGGTTTGGCCTACAGTGCTTATTTATGATAATGATAATGCTATTGCCTAGATCTGAGGCGACTGTTTGGTTTCTTTAGGCAAGAGACCCAGAGTTTTTTATTTCCACTTAATGGTAAGCATCATATTCCAGAAAGCATACAGAGGAGAACACTTCATAGGTCAATACTCACATACATGAAAGAGTGACATTTTTTTAAAAAGCATCATGTAGTCTATGAACTCTTAGAAAACTTTTTTTCAGAAGTGAAGTATATTTCAGTAAAAGTGCAAAATGCTTTAATTTTCATGTTGAATTGCCATTAGCATTCCACGTCCTATGAAAGAGACTAATGGCCTCTTGAACACTCTAGTAATTTGAGTCCATTAGTGTAATAGGCAGGGGTTAAAAGCAGAAACAAAGAGATAATTAACCATGAAAGTTAAACACATCTGTTCATATTCAATCATTAAAAAGACAAATATTTCATCACTGAAAAACATAGATCTTAGTATAAGAAGATTCAATACAAAAATCATCTGAATATAATGTTCTATCAAACCTACATATTGCTCATAGGAGCAATTTTATAGCAGCTTCCTTCTTAGATGCTGAACAAAAGTCCTAGTTTCACCTAGTGGATACCACAAGGAAACCACACTCATCTGCAATGCTCCCATCATTGTTTCTGAGATCAACCCACAAATTCAAAAAAGTCCATTACCCTGATGCATCCTCCTACTGTATTTGAAAAAGTAGGGAAAAGCTGATGCCATGTGTACAGTCCCTGAAGTAACAAGCTGTTTGTTCACCACATAAGACATTGACATTCTTCTGATGTGGAGGAGACTATTCCACTGTCCTAAACTCTGGGATCAACAGCTCCTAAGCTAATCCATGCAGCTTGATAGAAATAGAAATATCTTCCATGAAGGCCCAAACCCTTCACTGGAATGAATTGCAAAAAAAATGGACTTAGTTTTGCTATCTCTTGAGGAGGGTGTACTCAGTGCTTATCCCTTCTTCTTGGGACTATATGTAAATTTGTAGAAAACAATAAATGGAAATTTTTGTAAAAAAAATAAAAAGGGTGTTTGTGCTTTATCCCAAACCTGTAATTAAAGCTCCAAAAGGGAAAAATAAGAAAATGTTTTATCAGGTCCTCGCTAAAGCTTGTCTCTAGTGTTTCTTTTAACCAAGCTTTTGTTCCAGTATGTGTCACAGCAACTTGTACTGAGATCCAAGCAACAAAGAATCATAGAATTATCCAGTCTGGAAAAGACCAAGATCATCGAGTCCAACCAATAGCCTTATTGCTATGTCCACCGCTAAACCACATCCCTAAGCACCTTGTCTACATCACTTTTAAACTCAGCTGGGTATGGCAATTCAACCAGTTCCTTGGGTAGCTTTTTCCAAAGCTTGACAACGCTTTCAGTGAAAAAATTCTTCCCAATACCCAACCTAAACTTCCCCTGGTACAAAATAAAGCCATTTTGTCTTGTCCTGTCGGTTGTTACTAGGAAGAAGTATGGACTGGCATCCATATCTCTACAACCTCCCTTCAGGTAGTTGTAGTGAGCAGGAGGGTCTCCCCTCAACCTCCTTTTCTTCATACTAAATAACCCTAGTTGCCTCAGCCGCTCCTCATAAGACTTGCTCTCCAGGCTCTTCACCAGCTTAGTTACCCTTCTCTGGACACATTGCAGCACCTTGATGTCTTTTTTATACTGAGGTACCCAAAACTGAATACAGTAATCAAGGTGCAGCCTCACCAGTGCCACATATGGGGAAATGATTACTTCCCTACTCCTGCTGGCCGTGATATTCCTGATACAAGCCAAGATGTTATTGGCCTTCTTAGCCACCTGGGCATACTACTGGCTCATATTCAGATGATTGTCAATCAGTACCCCCAAATCCTTTTCTTCCAGGCAGCTTTCCGGTCACTTTTAACATCATCCACAGAAACAGCTCTTTTATAGTTTACAGTTTCTCAGTCATTAGACAGTCAGTCATGTGTCTTAGATGCTCCTCTTTCCCTTCAGTCTACCCCCTGGGGCTATGTCATTGGTCTTCCTTCATCCAAGGTGGATTACCTTGCTCTCTCTGAAATTGACATATATCCCGGCTCTGTAATCTAGGAGGAATCTGTATTTAGCAAGATAAATCCTTTGCTAAATAATTACTAAACAACTAATACCTAAAAAAACCCAATTAGTACATACTAGCAGTGGATATTTCTATTTCTTTTCATTGTATATCTGTAGCTGAACATCTATCTCCCACTCCTTGAGAGTTTTAGTGAGTTTAATCTTTTGTTGTAAATAGAAAAGACCACAATGCTGGAAGAGATATATTAATTAAGAATACAAGACTTTAAAGGATATTAAAATCCCATATAAACCAAATAGTTTGAGAAGTTGTTAATGTAATTTTAGTCCATGACCACATTAGGAAGACACCAAACTTGAGACATGGGTTTAATAAAAGTTTCTGGAGTCTAGAATTCTCTTGCATATCATTCCTTCCCTTTTATATGCCAGTGATATTTGGAGTCTCTGTGTTAGAAGGGTGCAGTCATATTCATTAAAATTAGCCTGAACACCAGATTTATCTTTTCTCATTTGAATTCTGAAGTGCTTTTCCCATTGCATTAATCACTTTGCAAATGGTAAAGAGTGCAATAGAAATAAAAACTGTTTACCCTACTTAGCTTAAAGTAGTCACTCCTCAATTCCTAACATCTGACCAGCTGTACCTCTCAATCCTGAGAGCATTAAACACAGCTGACCACTCAGGTAGCAGCCACCTGAGAACTTGAACCTTTACAAAGCTCACTATGACTTCAAGGATCAGCAGTCTTGTTTGTTTTTCTCATCGCTCTTCTACCTATCTCTGGTCACCCTTTCTCCCAGATACACTTTTCTGCACAAAATCTCTTCTTCCTTGAAACAAAAAGCATCTGAAATCTTATTATATTATGTTTACATGAATTTTCCAGTCCAGTAATGCATATCTAAGTAACTTGGATAATTCAGGCAAGTGTCCATACTACAATTTAAAGTAAAACAAACCTAAAATTATTTTGAAGTTATCTATTATTAGACAGATATGAAACTAAATGAAATAACATAAGAAGCCATAATAAATGTAAATCTCCACTGTTTCTATGTTGTATTTCTGCTCTTTCTAGCCTCAGGAAATTTTGTACTAGTGTGATGTAGGCTGAAAGGACCAGATCTGTATTCCTGTCTATCATCTCTTTAAAGAATGTCAGTAACTCAGAAAAGAGAAAGCAGATGAAATCACAGCACATGAACCTCTTTTGTGAACTGGTTCACCTATTCAATTTTTTTTTTTTCCTTTAAAATGTAAATCCACCAGGCCTCTTCCCAACAATGAGAAAGGCACTTTTTATGATTCAATATTTTAAAAGATCTATCCCTTTATAAATGAACCTATATAGTGTTATGGAGGATGGGGTTCAAAAAGATCTTGTGTCGCAGTTCCAGTTATTCCTGACATCTCCCAAAATGACCTCTCTCAAGCTAGTCAAATGCTGGCTTGAAAGCAACTATGCAGATACTCCTACTGCTCAAATAATCCAGAATTGCACTGCGCTGCTGGTTAGAAATCACCCTCATTTCCACCCTGAGCATATGTAAGACCAGCTATTTTTTATGACAGTCCTACTCTTTAACTCAAGGAACTCTTCTCCTTCTTTTCTATATATATTTCCCAATGTATTTAAAGACCATATTCCATTATTTTCAGGTTGCTTAATCCATGTTCTTTCTTTCTCCTTGCATCCTGAAGTTTTCCACTCCACCTTTTGTCATGGTGTACTTTTTCTGCACTTGTTCAAATGTGAATTCAGCTTTCAGAGAAGGAGCTGAGACAAATTTCCCTAGTATTTGAGATACAGTCTCACCAGTGGCACTGAGCCTTCCCCAGATTACTTTTACTCTCCATATGTTGGTTTTCAATTACCTCACAGTCAGATAGTAAACTAGGTCTTTACCTTCCTCATTCAATTCCAAACAATGACCTAATTGTTGAATTTTTTTGCTATTAATTCTCAGATATCTGTCTCTGAATTGAATTTTTCTGGGATCCCCCTTCTGTCATTCCTGCAATCACAGGAGTTGTTTACTCTTTTAGTCATTTAGACTCATAGAATCATTTAAGTTGGAAAAGGCCTTTAAGATCAAGTCCAACAGTTTTGTGACAATGATGAATATAAAGGATGAATTTTATTCTTACTGACTGCAAGTGCTTGGCAGAGAGATCCTTAATGGCTCTAGTTCCACTAGAGCCATGTTGGAAGACATCCAAGGAAAGGTCACCAGGACAGAGCCTCAACAGTGCCTTTGGAGATGCCTAGCAGCTGACCACAACAAAGGGCTAAAAAGAAATAAGAAAAAAAAAGCATGAAAAGTGAAAATACTGTAGAGAATTCCCACAAAGACATTTGTAGTATTTCCAGGCTCTTTCAAGATTTTTCCAAAGAAGATAGGCATTTGCACAGGAATGGACCAAATAGAAAATATTCGTCTCCTTGTGGAACCTAAAGGTAGTCTATTTGGCCAAATTCAGCCAGTCCACATCTTGCAGTCATAAGGAAGCACACAATGTAAAACTACACTAAAATATTGATGGCCCGCAGATAAAAGAAACACAAAGTGATGTCTTGAGGGGAGGTGCCTCACAGGAATCATGACTCTTTTTCCTAAAAGCACAAATGTCTTCTGTATTTAACATCCATAATGAGAACCTGATACAGCACAGAGAAGAGACACTAGCATAACTAACCATATCTCCTTTCAGCTAGAAGTTTTGGTCTTTGGGAAATACCTCCATCACCTTATAGTTACAGGTTTTAGAACAAAATTAAACACGGTCTAGTTATATACTTGGAAAAACAGCTTGGTTTAACAGATCATGCACCAACTTGGAATTCAAGAAAACAAAAGCCTACTACCATTCTTTCCTTGCATGGCCTTGTGTAGGATCCCTTCTCTCAGTGTCCCTTGTGTCAAGGTTTAGGGTCAGGGCAGTCCACTAGACCAATAACTGATGCTCTCTGTTAACACCCGTCCCTCCCCAAAGGGGAAGAGAAAGGGAATAAGGGAGAGAGACTTACTAATTAGAAAAGAAAGCTAGAACAGCTTTAATGAATATAATAATAATAAAATTGAATATATACGAATATATACAAAACCAGTATCAAATATCCCTCTCAACCTTTGCACCACTCCCCTAGCAATTATGTCACTGTGACCATAGATGCTGTGGAGAAGG
>JANIJG010024840.1:6833-20048 GCA_024611175.1 Megaceryle torquata
AGGAGGAAGGAAGGGGGGAAGGTAGGCAAGGAAGAAGGAAAGGAGGAAGGGAGGGAAGGAAGAAGGAAGGGAGGAAGACAGACTAGTGCCATGGAAAAAAAAAGACTGATAGAGATCTGAGCCACTGTGTGGTCCCCAAAATAGGAATAGATGAATTCATATATTACTCTAATTCACATAGGTTCAAAATCCCATATACACTGTGCTGTTTGAGAGTGATGTCCATGCTTTGCTTTCTAATTAACCCCCAAATCCCCTTGCAGTTGCCACATCAATTTAATTAGATAGGTTGTATGTAAGAGTACTATTTTGATAACCTCCTTAACTTTATGAGTAGAACAGAGAGACATAAACTAGGTGGAGTAGCTGGGTGGGACTTGTTGCAGATTTTATTGAGTGAATACTTGAATAGTAGAAGGTAGCATGTGAAACAGGAAAGACGGTGTGTGAGTGGTTTTTTTATATGCTGAAATGTATCATTTACCCAGGATACCTTGTCTTCCTTTGTTTTTGCTCAGGGCCTGCAATGTTTCCTATCTATATTAGTTAGCAAATGCTCCGATGTAATATATGAGAATAGCAGTGCATTATTTCCTCATGCTTACTTGTTTTCTCTCTAAAATATTCTAGGGGCAGTGAAATCTTGCTGTGTGATCGCGTTTCCTTTTGAGATGGTTAGCTGAATAAGCAGGAGGAGCAGTAAGCTGAATGGAAGAAAAAGAAATAAAATTTTTACAGCACATTCTTGTAGGAGTGCGCAACACAAAATTGTGTGACTCAAATGCTCAATCTGGGCTTCATGATTAAGCAATAAACAAATTGCAGAACAAAGTTATCGTCCTTTTGAAACTTGTGCTCAGTTGTGAAAAAGCCAAGTATTTAACAGTTCTCAAAAGAAAATATCTTTTGTTACTCGATGTTCGCTGGTGATGGTTTTTAGCTCCCCAAACTTTGTTCGCATTAGGGCAAAATAAACTTTTTTTTTTCTAGTAGACTCTACATGTTTTGCAAAGTCAGTTTACTGGATGTTGACAAAAGGAAACAAAACAGTTAACATTTGTGATAAAATGACTGCAGTGCTTTGTTGTAATGACTGGAAGGATATAATTGCATTAAGCTCTCTACGTAGTTTGGTTACATTTCCTAAGTATAAGTGTCTTTGTGTGTTGCATGCCGTGTCACACCTGACGTAATGGAGAGCAGAAGTAGTGCAACCTGCTGTTAATAATCATATTAACACTCTGGAATCCCCCAGATTTTGCTGCTTACATTCAGCAGAGTTGTCCCTATGTGTTTGTTGTTTGGGTTTTTTGCGTGTGTGTTAAAAACTGTGTGTAATGATTATTGAAGTGTGTCAGATCACTGATGTGCTCTGTACTTTCCAGATTAGATCTCCCCAAAAACTTGAAAATGGCAGTTTTTTTAACCTAAGGTATTTTCATTCTTATAATTGGGATCTTGGATATAATCCATGTGGGATGCACCTGCACTGAGAAAGGAGGCATTAGTTCAACCGAGCAACCTGCTCTAGTTGAAGAAGGCCCTGCTTTCAGCAGGGGGGTTGGACTAGATGACTTTCAGAGGTCCCTTCCAACCCAGACATTTGTATGATTCTGTGATTAGATTCTTCCTCGAGTGCACAGCAGTTGCTTATCTGGACACCATTGGTATGAATAAGGAGCTGAGGACCAGACAGAAAGGCAGACTCTTGAGGCATGAATTTATTAGAGTGCAGAAGGGGCTTTCAACTGCCCCTTCCCTCCTGTGTCCAAGCCCTGAGCTCCTTGGGCTGGTATGAGCCTGGTGGGTGGCACTGCAAAAGCCTCTTGTCCTCATCATGGCTGCATCCAGCCCCTGTGGGGAGGAACTTTCTGCTGGGTCTCACAGACCTATATGCAGTGGACCTTATCTGAGAACTTTTTTACTCAAGCAAATGCCCCTCACCTTACGCACAAGAAAGCTTTATATTGTCCTTTTTGGTAGGTCAAGCAGCCTAGGGCTATGGGTAGTAAAAATATACTTAAATGGTAAGGACTGGGAGCTTCAGTTCCTCTCCTGGGTATGCTTCCATATTGGAAAAAACATCGGACATAAATTGGAGAGAACCTCAAAGAGGCTGTTCCATCCTTTTCCAGTTCAACTGACTGCAGCCATGCCCTTCTGGGCAGGCATTTGTGGACAATCCAGAACTTGCCAGGTAGTACCTTCAAGTGTCCTTACTGCAGCTGGGTATTCTCCTGGCTTGCAGAGTTACCTGTGGATTATTTCACTTTCGGGTACCCTACAGACTGACTCAGTTGTCGATAGCTTGAAGCCAGTGTTTGGAGCAGTCTATACTGCCAGAGCTTGTCCTTTGGAGTGAGCTCCTGGGGAGCGATGCTTCCGTTTGCCCTTGTTAAGACCCAGTCCAAAGCCTGTTAAATTCAGATATGATTCTTTCACTGACTCTCTTGACTTGATTGGGCTTTCACTGAGACCTGTAGTATCGGCTCAAGGAAAAGAATTTCACTTCTGTTAGCTGATAACTTTATGCCGTGTCTCTGCTTGTTGCTGATGTACTATAGATACAGGCAGATTCTGTTAGATGCTTCTTGGTTGGGTTCTCATCTTATCAAGTAATACATTTTTTGTGCATATTTGAGTGTTTAAGAACCTTTTAAGGGTTTGGGAGTAGGTGCTAAGCGGTTGTTTTTCTTAAGGGGAGTGTAAAGTAATACAAATGACTTTTTGTTTGATGGCATTCAGTCAGGTGGAATACTTTCACTTGTTTTGGAATAATTAGACAATTACTAGTGTGATGCCAGGAAACTTCTGTTAATATTCAGAATAGTAATATAAATAGACAATATTATGACAGTCAAGTGTCTGTATCGATAGGTAACAGTGTTGTGTAAATTTGGCCATTGATTCCATTCTAAAATCACACTCTTTATCCTTACTCTTTTAGTGCAAAATTACATCTTCTTGTGGATAAAATGTCACGTCACCCTAAAAATGTGATCTTGATCTTCATCCCGCGATGATACTTTATTCAATAAATCAAAATCTTCCTCAACAGTTACCAACCAACTTATTTAATGGTTATTTCTAGAATGTTGATCCAGGGAATTTAGCAGTTAACAGTGTTTATACATTCCAGAAGCATTAACAGGTTGGGTTATACTGGAATCCAGTAAATAGCCCCGAAACACGTGGGAGAACTATATACTCTGCAGCGTCTCAGCAATGAGCTGCCAGACATCTCGTGAAATACCAAGTGTAATAATCAAGTTTATAATAATGATATTGTCAGGAGGCACAAGTTGTCCAATATCACTGAAAAAGGAGGGAGCAAGGTCCGTCGCCCAGTGTTTAGACTGCAGAAGTAGAACACTACAGATGTCCTTATCTTCTGGAGATACTTTTGGACTGAATCAGTGGGGTTTACACATTCTTGTGTATGAAAAAAAATTAAAAAAAGAAAATGTTCTGCATCCTCTGAGTATTTCTAAAGAAAATAAGAGGAGGATAGTTGTGCGTCAAGGTTATTTCCCATTTCTGCAAGTGAAGTTCAGCAAACGATCCCTAGAAAATCTGTAATTTTCCCAGTGGCTTTTTCCCTTTGGTTGCTGTTTTTCTTTTATTGCTGTCTAAAATGGACGTGCTGCTAAAATCAGTCAAAATTGCCATTTACTAGCTACAGTCTGCATGCTCATAGGCAGTTGTGTGCTGGCTGCATTGTACCTGATCTGTTTAGCAGCTGCAGAGTGGGTAACTCCAAAACAAGCCAGGACTCTTAAAACTACTAGCATTATTTTATTTTTTTTATTGTCTCTGAGCAAATGATGTTTTCTCAAAACACATCTTCAGCAGACCTGTTTTTTTTTCCACTTCTGTTCCTTATGACAAAACATGACAACAAAAGACAGAACATAAATTGCAGCTGCAGTCTCGAAGTTTGAAGTTGCATTTAAGCCATACTATGCTGTGTGTTATCATCAGTATCTTTTGGTGCTTGTATGTATGTAAATTACATTAAAAATATGATCAAGGCAGACACAAAATATCGGTGACATAAGCAGAAAAAAGATGAACAAGCTATTATGAGGTATAGGGGAAAAAAAAGAAAAAGGTGCTGTCTTTAATTTGTCAGTGAAGCAAAACCCACCGATTGTATAGCATGAGAATATTTTCAACAAATATGCCCTTAAAGCTTTGTTGTGGCCGTGCCCTTGATGGCATCTCAAGTCTGTGAGCAGCTCCATTATATAATCCTCTTACAAGGATGCAGGTTTAGATTGTTACCTAAATCTCTGCTGTTAAGGATGTCGCGTTCCCTCACTTCCTCTGAAAGCAGGCACGCTTCTTCAAAGATATGTATGTTCAAACTATTTATCTTAACCAATTGTCTTTGATATTCACGTTCTCCTATTTTCTGGGGCCTGCTTATTAAAAATAATTTTACCAAACCTGCCTTCGGTCAAAAGCATCTATTATATCCTCCTATTCTGAAGTTTATATAGAACTTTGTACACGAATAATAGTATATTTATTTATTAGGTGTGTTGTTAATGGATCCAGAACTTGTGAACACAGAGCTGAATTCAGGCATCAAAAGCAGGATTATATGGTTCAATAAGGCCTAACTCTGGTACATTTTTTTTTTTTCTTGGGGAAAAAAAAAATACTGCAGTGAGAGATTAGGTTCATTATATTAGATATATTCATAATCTGTCATAAATCTATATACTGAATTTACGATTTTCCAACATATATTTTAGGAAGTATAAGAGAGTATTAGTACTGAATGAAATACAGTAGTCTTTTTAAACTTTTTGTTCTCGTTAATATTCTTTCCCCAAAAAAACTTAACTTCGGGGCTTTTTTATACACACTATGTATCCAGAACTCAAAGAGTTTTTAGCACCATGTAGCTATGTGTTAGTGGGTCTGTTAACTGTCAGCCAAAGGGGGCTGGGATCACAGGAAACATCAGTAGAGTTTTTTTTTTCTTTTCTTTTATTTTTTTTTTTTTTTTTTCCTGAGCTAGAATAAAACTACTTGGAGAAGTAAAATTTGAGTATTAAGTAGGTTTTTATTTATCCCACCACACTGAAGGAATTGGGAGGAGGGAACCCCCCACCTGTATCCACGTGGCTGTACCAGAACATTGCTGCCATTTGATCGTGATATTGCCAAAGGGAGCTTGAATCACAGGCTAAAGTGTGTCTGAAACTCCTACCTATGGAGCTTGCCAGTAGAAGCAAGACTTAGAAGATCTGTGCTTTTGAGTTTTTGTTAGAATTTTGAACTTTTCTCTTCTGACATCTTTTTGATACTGTGGGCGATTCTGGCTTTAAGAAAAAGAGATGTAGAAGCACAGTGCTGTGAATTAGGAAATCACTGAATTTTGTATAACTTGGTTTTCAACCCATACAACGACAGGAGAAAAATATATGTTGCTTCACGAGAGAACTAGTGCTTACATGTAGAGCTTTGTAGTTAAACAGTGATATGTAGGTGATACTTTTGTGATGGAGTTTATAATTCAAGGTTTTGTTTTGTTATATATTGCTCAGCCTTTGCTATGGTTAGGCAATATGTTCTTTATCATTAGTCATTCAATGTATGTTAAAGGCTGCTGAAGAGAAAGGAACTTGGATTTTAAGTCGTTGAAGGAAAAGCTCTCTTTTTTTTGTTTGTTTTATAATTCAAAAACCAAAGTGGGGGTTAAGCAGCTGCAAGGAAAGAATCTTCTTAATTTATACCAGTGAAATGATTCTAAATTAGAAAAGAAACAACCAAAAATCCTCATCAAGTTCCTTGGGAAACAGAAAAGGAGGAAGAAGTCTAAGGAAAGCCAAAACAGTTAATGTTATAGTTGTCACAATTACTCATATCCTATGCTAGGGATTGAGGAAGCTAGGTGAAAATGAGCCAAAACTGACCTTGGATCTTGGGGATATAGCTTCTGCTCATGTCAGTGTTTGTATCTGAGTCTCGGTTTAAAATCTGGCCCTACTCCTTAGAAAAAGTTATCATGTAGTTCTAGAAGAGGAAGGGATTTTGCATACCGTATAAGTAGATAAATGGGTTTATATTTTTGGATATATGCAGAAAATCACATGTCATATTTTTATTAATTATAAATATTCTTCCATTATTTATGTCGTATTGCTATGCTCAGGTTTAGGCAATTTCAGGAAAATACTTTTCCTGAAACTCTTAAAAATTATGCTTATTGGTATATTCAATTAAATATGTATTTTGCACATAAATAACATTCCCCTTATTAATTAGTTCCCTCACTGCGCTGAGGCTGCTTAGATGGTTGCTGAAGAGGATTTGCTCCTCTGAAAACTATACTTCATGGACAACACACAAAAATATTCCCTTCTTTTTATGTACACGTATAACAAGGACCATAATTTATATGCAGTGATGGAACGATCTATCTCTTTGTACACAAAGAGAACTAACTTGTATATAGGCATGTGTGAAGTGTTTTGTAACAGAGTATTTATTACCTGCCTGTGTAATTTACTAACAAGTGAACCCCTAATTTGCCGTTGTCCTGGGAGTAATCTTAATGTTCCAGCTTGTAAAGAACTTTGAATACTTGGCATTTCAATAATTGCTGCATCATGGGAAGATTTTTACTTCTTCCCATAAATACCCTCCAATTATGCCAGTTTAAGCTCAAGTCAGTCGAGAAGCAATCAAAAAGTAGCTCATAAGTAGCTCTGATAATAATTAGCTTTAGCATTTGTGTGTAAAGAGATATATTATGTAATTTTGGAGCATATATTATTTATAGTATTTTTTTTCCCTTTCTAAATCTTTACACAGTTCTGTGCATAGGCATTTGACAATAGTCCCATTACAATGGTTAAAACCATTCCCCAAATGTGTTGTCTGTGGTATCTGTAAAATCTGTAAGAATGTGGATTAGAGCAGAAGTTTTGTCCTGTTTGGTTGAGATGATTCTAACATCCCTGTGAGGTTTTGAATACATGCTCAAGGACCTACTCTATATACGCTCAGTTTCTGGTTTTAACATTTATTTTCCTTCCACCCTCTATTCTGATTATTTACTGTAAAGCAGTCTTGGTTTCATTGATTCCCGTCTGTCTACCAAAGAATAAAGTTTGCTCTCCTCGCACACACATCCGTCAGTACTGTACTGAGAGTCGATCCCACAAGAGGCAAATTGAAGAAATGAAAACAAATAAGTTATAAAATAAAGTGACAATAATGTGCAGTAGCATAAAGATTGCTTTGGGCTGCTTTTGAGAAAGACAGCTAATGACTTGCCCTGTTGGATGGTCTGGGAGGGGTGGGGGGCACGTCTCCACAGCAGAAGCTGCAGGAAGGTCAGCGGTGCAGGGAGCACGGAGCTGCCTTTTCACTGCACCTTTTTTTTTTTCTTTCTTTTTTTTTTTTCTCTGCTCTTGACACTGGACAAGTTGCAGCCCAGGCAAAAATTCTGCATGTTTACAATTGTAGTTTCTTGTAAATAAGGTTATCACGGGGCTTAGAGTAGTGTGAGTCAGGCTACTCGAGGCAGGCCCAGGAGTATTATCATGTTTTAATGCATTTCATGTTGTTGCAGATGTTAACTGAATGATGTTTGTGAATCTTTTCAATTCCTTGGGAAAGGAAAAGGAAAAAAAAGCAACAAAAAAAACCCAAACCACCCCCCCAAAAAAAACCACGCACACACACAAACCAAAACAAAAAGAAAACCAAACAAACAAAAACCATAAGAAAACCCCAAAGAAACCAAACCAACCAAACAAAAACCCAAAACAACAAAAACAAAAAAAAGAAAAGCAACAACAAAGAAAAAACAAACACCCAACTAGCCAAAAAAACCCCCAGAACACACCTAAAAAAACCCAAATGAACCAACCAACCAAAAAACAAATCACCACCAAAAAAACCCTCAAAAACTAACCAACCACAAAATAACAAATGAAGAAACAACCAAAAAAACCTTCCAAAACCCCATCAAAAAACAGTAAAAACCCCTAAACCAAACCCTTGCATAGTATTTCAAAATGTACATTTTTGTTAAAAAAAACCCCAAACAACCAAAACCAAAACAACCAAAACCAAAACAAACAAAAACTTTTCTTTTTTGGATACGTGATCTATGCAGTTGAATTTCAATAATAAGCACATATATGAAAATGTATTTACACAGACAGTTGCTAGTGTGTATGTGTTTAACATTTATGAACAGTGGCCTAATGCTGCTGAAGTATTCAAGTCTTTTTTAAGATTGTAATTGAAGTAACATGATATAAATGTAAACTTTAGCTTAGAGCACACAGAGCATACAAGACAGTTTGACACCTTCATTTCAGCAGTAAGAAATTACCATTGTCTCTTGTTTCTTGCTTCTAGCTTATATGACCAAGCCAAAAAGTAATTACACAATTAGGGTTGACATACTGGTTCCTGTAATATTTCTCCCTGTAGTTTTTTGGTGGCTTATTTCTCCTTCAGATTTTCCAGTCCTTTGTAATTTATACCAAGATGTCCATTTTCATTGCAACAAATTTACTTGTGAAGATTGCAAGTCTTGCATAATTTAATGATGAAAAGGCAGCATTTCATTTTCTCCAAATGTAGTTATTTGTAGATTAAAGATAAACATCTGTGGAGCTAATAAGTTTTTTTGTAAGAACTTTATCACCAACTTGAACATTGAATTGTTATGTACGAGCATGGAAAATTATTTCTGTGTAAATAAACTGCAGGATAATGCATTTTAAAAAGGGGGATATGCAGCAGTGGGCAACTGGAAGGAAACCAGTCTCCGTAGGTCAGGTAACATAGAGTTTGCTGTATTCTGCATGTATAGAATAAGAGTTACTGATGTTTTTCCAGTTCTCAGGGGTGCTTTGCAGTGAGCACTTTTCATTGTCTCTCAGGACCAGGGGGACCCCTCAGACTGTACCTTAAGACTTGTCCCCTTCAGGAGTATTTGGGGACAGTTGTGCTTTATCACTCAATTCTATAGTTATGCTTGGGACTTTGCCAGGATGGTGATGCAAAAGAGTGCTTTATGGTGGTGTTAATATGTTCTCCGGGGCTTTTTGATTTAAAACAAAAAACAAAAAACCACCAACCCAAAACAAACTGTGCTTTTTGACAATTTCTACACTGCATCTTCATTCTCAGAAGAGAATGGTACTGGTACAGTTAGGTGCAGGGTTAAACATCTGCTGCAGATTCAAGTTGTCCTTGTGCAACTAAACTGGCTATTCTCGTTGTGAGGTCTCCTTGCATTTGATCTGGACACAGGAGCTTCATCTCATCTTGGAGCCTAGTCTGTCATTATATAAAATACAATGGAGGGCTGGGAAGGAAGTATAGTGAGTTTGCTGGTGACAAGCCAAGTGGAGGGGGTTTGCCAAGTATTAATCATTTGTATAAAGCTGCATCAACTGTTCAGCCAAATGAATCTGTTCTGCTTTGGTTTCTCACAGTGACAGCATCAAGATATTAGTAGTTTTGTAATAAAATGATCTTTTTACGTGCTCTGTAAATCCTTGCTCCCTCCTCCTGTGGCCAGTACACCTAGGAAGGGGCTTTTCACCTCCTGGAATCTCCCTCTACGAGTTTCCTGGTTAGGGAAGATGAGATACATAGTTACGGGTGTAAAATAGATTTTGTGCTCTTTAAAATTAATTCATCCTCTCCCACCCCTCCTCTGCGAGGTGTCACTGGGTTGCAGTATCTTTCTGGCAAATCAAGGCTTGCCACTTTCAGCAGCACTGTGTTACAGGGACCATTTCCACAGGAAAAGACAAAAGGAGAAGGATGCTTCATGTAACGGGCTACTGCTGTTTCCAGCCGGTTATTCTTTTAACTAGCAAATAAGAGGACACATAGAGGCTATTAGATCATTAATTACAGCATGTACTTCATTCTCTAAACACAGACAAAACACAGTTAAGAGGTACCAGAAAGAAATAACTTTCTCTAATTTTGCAACTAAGTGCAGGATGTGAGCTGTTGAGCAGGAGCCATCCACAAAGTTGTATTTATTTTACTTTTTTTTCCTGATGGAGTTTATACCAGCATTTTCCTTAATTATTCTTGATGTTTTGCCCATTATACCATTAGCTTCTTCAGAAGACAAAGCTAAGTTGCCAGTATCCACAAGAGCGAAGTGTGAAAACGTTTAATTATTGATATCTTAGTAACCAAGGTTCCAAAATGACGTTGTCAAAATCCATAATGATCAGACAGAAAATGCATCAGCTTGTTGTTGAAAAAAATATCGTTTGGACTGTGTGGGATCTGAACATGCATAATCCCAAGAAATTACACCACTAATTTCCTGCATTTCAGTGTGTGACTGCTTTACCCAGCATTTTTTGCTCTTGAATATTCTTATTGGTAACGTTCTTCTCATTTTTCACTTGAATTTTAGCCTGTTCTTGATTTTTAATCTAATATATACCTTTCACTAAAGGAACTCATGTTTTTTCACTAGGTGGGTCTGTAAACCAGCTAAACAGCTGAGCAGAGTCTAACATTCTAATACTAGTTAGTTCTGTGACCTCCACCTCTTTAACAGGCTTCATTAGCAGCATGCATATTGCCTTTGTATCTCGAATTAAGGATTTCTTTTCTTCCCTCCCGCTGAAAGCTGTGAGAAGAGTAGTGGGGAGGAGGGATCATTCCTGTGCACCAAATCTCTGGTTGCAGCCTCCTGGGGTGTTGTCCAGGTCCTTGGAGGTGGAGGGTTCATGGGGAGGTAAAGAAACTGCAAGTGCTAGTTGTCCGAGCTTTCCCCCTGTGTTTCTCTGCCCTCCTGCCCAGGCAAGAGCAAAGGATGGAAAACCCATGGGAAAAAGAGGACGTGTCACATTGGCTTTGCCAGCCTTGCAGCCCATAGATTTATACTTGGCAGGCTGCCACGTGTCATGTAAGGTCACCCCCAGGCAAAGGCCTACATGGCAGCTGGCGCCTTTCTCCAGCTTGATGCGGTTTGGCCAACCCAGTGATCTTCAGTTGTGCCCTGTAGTTCCAGAAGTGGTTTCACACAGATTTTATTGGGTTGTGCCACCGAGGTGTTGCCGTATTGCTCCTCGTTCGTCTCCTCTCCTGTAGCATAGCTGTCTACCTGCTGCTTGAGCATGTGATAGCTGAGACTTCAGGGAGCAAGTCAGTTAGTAAACAAACTGGAAAAGTTATCTGAATATCTATTGGAATACTTGAAAGTATATATTTAGGCTACAGCCAAATTTCACAGTATCACAGGGTGTCGGGTTGGAAGGGACCTTGGAGACCATTGAGTCCAACCCCCCTGCCAGAGCAGGTTCATACAGTCTAGCACAGGTCACAAAGGAACGCATCCAGGCGGGTCTTGAAAATCTCCAGAGAAGGAGACTACACAACCTCTCAGGGCAGCCTATTCCAGTGCTCTGTGACCCTTACAGTAAAGAAGTTCCTCCTCATGTTAAGGTGGAATGTCTTGTGCTTCAGCTTACATCCATTCCCCCTTGAATTTTAAAAAATAAAATAAAATTCCCTTGCTGAACTGCTATTTACCATTAATATATTTAATTAAAAGATACTTCTGTGTTCCATTTTTCACTCTCTCACAGGTGCCAGAGCTTTCATGTTTATTAATAGCATTAGATCAAATAATGCAGATGTTTGATTTCAGACATTGGGCTATGTTGCAGGTTAATCTTTCTAGAAATACACACTAACACTACTTTGGTTTCCTTTGTGCCATGAAGTATTTCATGAACTAACTTTAAAACAGGGATACTTATGGAAGAAAAAAAAAGAAAAAAAATTCAAATTTGCTTCTCCTTTGAAGGTTTTTTCCTAAGTCTTGTTTCCAACAATGGATCAGTGTGTAAGATATCCCTATAAAATTATTACATTATAGGCTACGTGTTTTGTAGAGAGAAAGCTGCTGAGGATTCTTTTCTTCCGTATACCAGAGGTTTTACTTTCTTGATTCAGAGATTATGTCTCACAGCTTAAATAGCTTATATATGGGTATTTAATTTGTGCCGCAGTGCTCTTGCTGAACTTGCTGCTGTTACAGGTATAGAGGGATGATTATAAAATGAGAGGTCACTGCTGCAATACTCACATAGAGCTGCTGCAAAGCAAATAATGTAGAAGGTGTTTCTTTACAGCATGGAGCACAGGAGGTAACTGGAAATAATATTTTGTGGCTTCTGGCAAATAATGTTCAAGAATGGATTTATTTATTTATTTTAAAGAGATAATTGATGAGGCCTGTGTAATGTTTAGGGACATCTCATCAGTGTTTGTTTTAACCATTCCCATGAGAAAAATACTCTCATAAAAATTATGATTTCTTTGCTTTCTCTCAGTCTAAAATGTCAGAATCAACTGACTGATCCGGGATCATTATTCACATGACCCTAGAGGTTTACTTTCTTCATAATCTCCGAAAAGTACCATGTACTTTTCACTAAAAGCAAATATGACTCTTGTTTATTAGACTTCACCCTTTTTCCTGACCGCTCCAGTTTTCTTTGAACCTGTGGTGTCTAAAAGATCTGTAGTTGATGCCATATGGGGAATGCTACTTGATAAAGGAACGGACTATGTAGAGAATATAACAGCAGTTACCATTTCTGCATTATTTCTTCTGTTGCCTTTGATGTCCTATATCTAGATAGAGTTGGGGGGGGGGGTATTATGACAACTCTTTGTTTGAACTTACCATTATTATTTATATTTATTGCAGTGGTAAGCAGAGGTCCTGCTCAGAACCATGGTCCCCTTGTGCTAACCATAGTTGAAAAGCATCTAAAGATGTGGGCCTTTCCTTGAAGAGCTCACAAGATCATTTAATCAACATTATTTAATTTTCTCAGAATTACTGCCTTTTTCCCGTACTTATCAAAAATAAAACCAGTTTATATATCAGCACATTGTGAGGTGAGGTAGAATATTCTGACAGTGTCGCCTCAGCAGAACTTCCTGCAGGGTTTTTGTGCCACATTCATTACCTGGCTGTAAAACTCTTGGCTGAATGCTGGTAGAAGACAGTTTGAAACTTCTGTATTGCTTGCAATAATTTTTTCTCTTTTCTCTCTCTCTCTTTTCTCTCGCTCTCTTTTTCTTTTTTCCTCTCCTCTCCCTCTCCTCCCCCCGCCCCCCTCGCCTCCCCCCTGCTCCTCCCCCCCCCCCCCCTCCCCCACCCGTCTCTCGCACCCCCACCCC